>JAUPFV010000002.1:70776398-70911406 GCA_036936605.1 Limnanthes douglasii subsp. nivea | reverse complement strand
TATGCAAGTTCTCGTAGGTTCCAAAAGACATTGTCAATATATGTTGCATATTAGGATTACTAATGGTTTGTGTGTGCTTGACATTTTGAATGACATTGTCTACATATGTTACATAGTAGGATTACTAATTGATTTTTGTTTCCTTGCCATTTCTAACGAAAATTTATATATATGTTTTACAGTACGGTTAGTGTTTCTTCTCTCCTGTTGTGAGCATTGGTTTTATATATTTGCATGTGGTTATTGCCTTATTTGTACAATGTGATTGTCTTCATAGTTTAATTTCTCTTTTTTCTTTTGTCATGTAATTCATATAGTTATATGTTTTAACTGTTTCATGCATAACTAATAAAGGTCTTTAATTGTGTTCCGGCCATTATAAGAAGAGTGGAAAGAAGCGGTCAAGTCAATACATGGTGACGACGCTGACCTGGAATCTGTTGATTATCCAGACTTGTTCTTGTCTCTTCCAACGGTGAAATCGAGAAATAAGAAAGGGCGTTTAATTGGAACAGGACTAGCCAAGCATTCTTATAACATTGTCGGGAGAAGTTAATCATAATGATCAATCTCTTTTCTTTTGGATTGCGAGGAAGCAAAAAAAATTGGTGGAGAAGAATAAGAAGATGTCTTAGAGGAATGTGATGCTTGAAAAAGATATCAAAATTCTCGTTGTTCATTTTAAATGTGATGTTGCAGAAAATATTATGTCGGGTGACGTGATTTGGTTCGGTGATGGGAATGAAAATAATGCAAGTGTTAGTGATAGCAGCAGAGATTGTAGTGGTGATGGTACTAGAGGCTCTTCTCCGGCTTGATAGTTGTTTTATCTTGTATGTGGTAATCAGATATTTTCGACTGTTGTTTTGTATAATATGTTGGGGTTTGGGTGTATGTTGTACACCAAATTTGGTTATTGTGTACTTTGGATACCTGTTTTATGTTTGATCATAACTTAATGTACATATGACTTCTTTTAATATATGTACGTA
Organism: Limnanthes douglasii subsp. nivea; assembly: GCA_036936605.1. Classification (NCBI taxonomy): domain Eukaryota; kingdom Viridiplantae; phylum Streptophyta; class Magnoliopsida; order Brassicales; family Limnanthaceae; genus Limnanthes; species Limnanthes douglasii. The sequence goes on along the minus strand of JAUPFV010000002.1, from coordinate 70,910,414 downwards.
ATGTTTTATCAAAATATTCATGTTTTTGTAGTTGTATTTGAATTATTTAAATCAATATCATAGCATATGATCTAACATAACTAAAATTCTCCAAATAAGACTTAGTATGAATATAATTTAGTGATTCAACAATTTTAATTAATTTGGTTTGAATACTTGGTTTACAAAATTGAATCTAGGTATTATTGGACTTAATTGTATAAATTGTACATAGTTATAACTAGTAGTTAATAATAATACTACAGTTTGGTTCCATATGACTTAATTACAAGGTAAATTGAGTTTACATACCATAATGTAAATTGAAAAAAAAAAGATAATGTAAATTGAAAAAACAAGTAGTAATAATAAAACTAACGTAAAGGCTAATACTAGTAGGAATTAACTACCTGAAAGCGCAAAACCAAACTTACAGACCTCTTCGCATAACCCGGTTAACTCTAGATCTGAAACTTTCGCTGATAATCAGTTACGAGAGAGTCTGCACAAAATATAAGTCCATCCTCTTCACATAGAAAAAATACAGTCCATCTTCTTCACCTTAATATTATATAACCATATCGAGACCTTCAATAAGTAGGTCAGTCTCTGTACTTGCCAATCTTTTTTTCCGATTTTGATTGTTGGTTGCTGCTATAACGACTATGAGCTTAAATTGCTGCTCTAATCCTAAGATTCCTAATAGAAATCCAGTTACCTAAATATATTGTGTTAGGTTAATCTATTTATATTGTCTACATTCGAATCTAGTACGACTATCTTAGCTAGTGTCTTACATCTTTTATTACGAATCACAGGTCCTTGCCATATGCCTACTGATATTCCAACTGCTCGTGAGTTGAAGTATCGTAGTTTACATGTTAGTAGGACTGTTGTTGCAGATAAATTCTTTGATAGTGTCGATGATTTCAATTTACGAGCTTAAATGCACACAAGTTCCATATGAGAGAGTAGTTTGATATTGTATCTCTGTTCAAAATGCAAAAATATTTACCCAAATGCAGCGGATATAGTGCACCAGCATATTGTGAGACATGAATTTGTGGAAGACTACTACTGTTATGTATATCATGGAGAGAGTTCAGGGAGTGCGGATAATTCTCAAGGCAGTCATGCTAACCAATTTTTTGGGGACCAATATCATGAGATGGTAGGTGATGGTTTGGGATTCAGGAAACCCATCAATGAGGGTGAGTCTCCAAATGGGATTGTTGTTGCATACTACAATCTGCTGCATGATGGTGATGAATCAATTTATGAAGGTTGCACTACAATATCCAAGCGGAACCACGAGCGCTATGTTTCTATTATGAGATGACTAACCCGAGACAAAGATAACAAATTTCCTTCTACATATTTGAAAGCAAAGAAGTTGTTGATGCGTCTCTGTCTGCCTCACCAAAAAATAGACGCATGTGTTGATATTGTATGTTTTTTATGGAGATGCAGCCAGCCTCGAGTATTGTTTGTAGAGAGGTAAGTCGCGTTACAAAGTATAATTTAATACAAGTAAATGTGTAGCTCAAAAAGTGCTAAATTAATTTCCCATAAGACCTAGACTATAAAGCCTATATATGTCAGGAAAGACTGCTAAGAATATGACATGACACTATCTTAATCCATCTATTGACGGATTCATAACACACCCAAGCCATGGTGGGGCGTCGAAGCATTTCGATAATTTTCATTTGAGGTTTCCATCAGAACCACGTAATGTGAGAGTTGGCTTATGTACTGATGGATTCAATCCATTTGATAAGTTTGCAAAGAATTACTTTTATTGGCCGGTGATGGTGTGTGTTTACAATCTGCCACTTGGTTTATGCATAAAGGATCCTTATATTTTTATAGCACTTATAATACCTGGTCCTTTTAGTCTAGGAAGAAATCTTGATATGTTCATGTGGCCATTATTAGACGAGCTTAAGCACCTATGGGGTGATGGTGTTGTGATGTACGATGCTGAAGACTGAGTCAATTTCACAATAGGAGTAGCGCTACTATGGACGATCAATGATTTCCCCGGTTATGGCATGTTATCTGGCTGAAGTACACATGGTAAATTGGCATACCCGTATTGTACGACTGAAACGAATATACATTACCTTGCGAGAGGTAAGATGGTATGTTGGTTTGATTGTCATCAGAATTTTCTAAGTAAGGACCACCCGGACAGGAAGAAGAAAGTTGTATTTTTGAAAGGAAAAATGGTTACACATGTAGTTGAAAACGAGCAACACACCAGGATATAAACACTAGATTTTGTTCTACATGCCACTCCTCCTAATGAATTCGGTGAATCCAATCGCAAGCACAAGTCACCAAGATATGGTACAAAACATCATTGGACAAAGGAAAAACATTTTATGGGAGCTACTTAACTAGAAGGAGAATGTGATTAGGCACAATATAAACCTGATGCATACCGAGAAAAACTGTTTGGAGAACATGATGTTTACTATCATGGATGTTAAATCAAAGACTAAGGACAATGCAAAAACTACGGAAGATATGGAGTATTTATGCTCAATGAGCTATTTGAATCTAATTGATGACCCAAGGTTATGAATGGTTAAACTATAAGCTAATTATGTACTTAACAAAGACCAACAACAGGTTGTTTGAACATGGATACGAAATTTGAAGTCGTCGAATGATTATGCAAGTAATCTCTCACGTTGCACAGATGTAGAGGGTTTTGGTGGCTTGAAAAGCCATGATTGTCATATCCTTATGGAGAAATTATTACCCATTTCGTTCCGTCATTTGTTATTTAATCCAATATGGGAGGCAGTAGTTGATTTGTGTCATTTTTTCCGAGACCTTTGTTCATCAACCCTTCACGTTGAATATTTACTTGTGCGAATATGTAAGTTGAAGAAAATATTTCCTCCAACGTTTTTTTGATGTAATGGAGCATCTTTCGATTCATTTTCCATATGAAGTGCTCAATGGTGGACTTTGTCAATATCGGTGGATGTATACTTTTGAATCGTAAGTTTTTCCTGATTGGTTTTAGTAAATGTTTACGTTTTTTGTTATGAATTAATCGACACAAAACTCTATTTAAACCTGGTTAGGTATCTTGGTAAGGTGAAACTCATGGTGACTAAAAAAGGATATGTTGAAGGATCCATCTCACAAGCATACCTTCTCAAAGAGATGTCATCGTTTTGTTGGATGCATCTAGATGAAAATGTGTAGACAATTGATTGTCACCTTAACCGTGTCCGACTCCAATTATCGGTTAGCAAACAACGGTGCTGACATCAACTACATTACGATAGCCATTTCTATCGACTTCTCCGACCAATGGACGTGAAGTCACCGTCACCGTTCGACACTGTTTTTCGGTAGAACAGACGACGTCGTCGAACTACTCCGGCCACCATAACTGTCGACCCGATAACTATCATTCCGTCTAGTAGACCTTCGTCGACCATCAACCGGCTCTATTTCCTTCGAACCATCAAATCTCTCTGTATCTCTTCACTTGTTCTTATCCGATTGGTTCTATTGTTTTGATTTGATTGTTCTAGTCATGAGTGTAAAGGTATAAAGTCGATTCTCTTGTTCCGTAGTAAATATTATTGAGGATAAAATCTGGTTCTGTTGTTTTGATTTCTATGGTCTTTATAATCAATCGCTTAGATAAGATAAAATCTGGTTAATCACTTAGAGTCAGCAAGTTTTCATGTTTATGTGATGATGTAGTTCAGTGTCTCGTGTGGGTCTTTATTTCACAATTAGGTCGATACAATTCTGACATAATATTCAATTGTTGCAGAATTCAGCAGAGATTGAGTTCTTTTCTGAATATGGTGATGCTTGTAGATATAAAATCCAGGAAGTTGTAGGTAAAGGAAGTTATGGAGTTGTTTGCTCGGCTGTTGACACTCTTACGGGTGAGAAAGTAGCTATAAATGAAACAAAATGGTGTTGTTCCAGATGTATATACATATACGATTTTGATAGATAGTTTATGTAAAGCTGGTCTTCTTAAACAGGTCCGTAACTGGTTTGATGAGATGTTACTCTAGCGTAAGTAGTTAGACATGGCACGATGGCACTGGTTAGTTGTTGTTAGTGTCGATAGTGTCGTCCGACAACATCGATGGCACTGGTTAGATTCTGTTTAGCCTACAACCACAATGTCGGCTAGTGGAAGTACGAACTTCTAGCAACGTATAGAGTTGAGATATTTTTTTATGCATATGCAGAGATTTTGTACTGATCTAGCAATGTGGACAATATTTTTTGTTGTATCTAGCAATGTCTGCAACTAGTTTACTGTCAGCACTGCACGTCTAGCAATGTAGTAGTTGAACTTGGTAACGTCTAGCAATGTAGCATTGAAGTTAGTTCGATGTTGTTGTCGAGTTAGTTGAACTTGGTATAAAATTGAATGATAATAATATATTGAAAGTGTTTGTGGTCATATCTAGCAATCCCATAGTAACGTATCCAACAATGTGTTATTAGAGTTGCTCCTAAGCTCTTGGTTCGCCCATCTAGCAATGTGGCGTACTGTATCTAGCAATGACAGTAGTAGTAAATAGCAATTACATAGCATCGTAAATCACAATCTAATGATGAATTACTTGATTTTGCAGTTGCCATATTGCATGAATAAAAAATACATCTGTCATGTAAAAGGTGGATACAAAATAAAGACAATGAGAAATATCCCACAGCAGGAGAAGGGGAGCCTTGAGTGCTGTGTTTTTGTTTGTAAGTACGCTAAAGACATCATTCAGAAAGGGTATGTTCCTCTGGAATATGGAAAGGAAATGCCCGCCGAAACAAGAGCTGAAATATTTAAGCATTTCCTGAATGATCGAAACACAAACAAACGATGGTAGTATGTAATTCATTTTTTAGGAGCAGGATGTATGATTCAGTTAATAAAGGATGGGCGTATTAGACAATTAATCTGAACTTATTAACAAACTTTTGTTTTACTAGCAATTTTAATAGTATTTCTACCAAGGGAAATGTTTTTCTACTTAGGTATCTGGCAATGTCTATATTTCGTATCTATCAGACTATTATTCACGTATCTAGCAATGTCTATGTGTCATATCTATCAGACTTATACTCAAGTATCTAGCCATGCCTATATTTTGTATCCATCAGACTATTAATCACGTATCTAGCAATATCTATATGTTGTATCTATCAGACTTATACTCACGTATCTAGCAATGTCTATATGTCGTATCTAGAAACTATATAGTGATGCATCTAGCAATGTCTATATTTCATATCTATCAGACTTATGGTCAAGTATCTATCAATGTCCATATGTCGTATCTGGTAACTAAAAAGTGCTGCATCTAGCAATGTCTATATTTCATATCTATCAGACTTATAGTCAAGTATCTATCAATGTCCATATGTCGTATCTAGCAACTAAAAAGTGTTGTATCTAGCAATGTCTATATTTCATATATATATATATATATATATATATATATATATATATATATATATATATATATATCAGACTTATACTCAAGTATCTATCAATGTCCATATGTCGAATCTAGCAACTAAAAAGTGCTGCATCTAGCAATGATATATAATTGTGGTTTTAAATTTCAAATATTATATATCTAGCAGTGTTTAATAGGCGTAAATCGCAATATCATATTAATGATGGACCAACTATAAAGCATGAGAGGGTTGGTGTATTTGGAAGATGTAATGTATTGACTGATGTTTTATTAATGTTATGGTTTCATTAGTATTTGTGTTGTCTATCTAAAATTTTGGTTAAGATTTGAATTCTACACGTAAACATTGATAGTAAGAAGTTAAGTGGAGCAATTGTAATGACAATTAGGATTCACAATCGCAATTTAGAGATAACTAATCTATCAAAACAAAGTGAAGTTTAACGACTGAAATAAATCAACCGCAATCGCAACCACAAAACCACGTATTTAGCAATATCGATGTCATATACCACTGTTTTGGTGCTGATTATGACGTCCATGTACTTCATGTTAGTGGAATGTTCATGTCTGGAAAATGTTGTATCTACCAACTTCATATACACGTATCTAGAAATCTCATTGTAGGTTTATATACAATAAAGTATTACATTGTATCGAGTAATGTGGCATCAGAAACTTAATTTCAATGCAACTAAAAAAGATATAACAAGTATCTACCAATGTAATCATAGCCTATATAGCAATGTCAAACACTCGTAAAGAATAGAATTAACGATACAACCAGACATTGTACGAAGTAATATTAACAGTTTCAAAACATACAAATCGAAAGATAAGGAGTGTTTATCCAATGATATAAAAAATAACAAAAACGAACTTAAGTTCCTTCTCCAACAAATCCAGCATTCCTTCTCGGTCATCCCCACAGATAGTAGCTGTCAACATTCTTTCTCCAACAAATCCAGCATGTGCAGGCTCATGTCCACTTACACATCTCGAATCACAATGAGATACATGAGTATATGATTACTTTCCTTCGGAATGCAACTAAGAATGCATGGATATATGATTCGAGCTGCTTCAAATTGGACAGCCCGACAGGTAAAAGGCCTTGTAAACATCTGCCTTTTCAGTCAGATGGCCCCACAAAGCATATTCTGGTGCGATATATCCGCTACAAATACAATAAAATAATAACCATATAATCAGGAGATGAGTGAAAATATTATTTATATTGGAAATTGTAATTCACATAGTTCCAGCAACTCTGGTGCTAATCCGAAGTCCGATATATTTGCATTAAGGTCACTGTCAAGCAGAATTTTTTTAGCTTTGATGTCTCTATGTATAATTCTAAGCATTGATTCTTCGTGTAAAAAAGCCAGGCCTCTTGCGACTCTTATGCATATCTTGTGTCTTGTTTCCCAGTCCAGCTCCAGTTCAGTTTTTCCTATATAGGAAAAGATTTATAGTTCAGTTTTTGTTTAACTAATATTTCATTCATCAAAGATTGCATAAATAACTTCGTAGTTACCAAATAGCCAGTGAGCTAGGCAGTTGTTCTCCATGTACTCGTACACAAGTAGTAACTGATTTCCATCAACGCATTAGCCGTAAAGCTTAACAAGATTCGGATGTTGTAAACCATAAATAATGCCCATCCCATTGACAAATTCACGGTTTCCTTGCTTTGATTTAGAGGAAAGCTGTTTCACCACGATGATATTACCATCAGATAGTCGGCCCTGTAGAAATTTTAAAGTATATTTGTCTTAAACATACAGCTTTCTAAAGAGGTTCAAGATTATAGAAGTGATAAAGAAAATTATCTGTACATATACAAAATAATTAAGGAACAAGGAACGAAACAGATACGTACATTCCATGGTTGTGAACTAAAGACGTTCAAGCCAAACTGAATGAAAGCTTTCAGTAAACATATAACCTGATTCATTTATGTTAAACTCACTCGAGTATTTTTTTGCTGGTTCCCATTATTACATGAATCTATATTTAAGCAGCAATAACCTTATAGATTACCTAGTAAAAGGAGTAAAACAATGTGCATTCCTGTATATCAACCACTGCACACGAGAGGAAAAAGATTTAAACACGCAACTTTTGTACCTCGTTCTCTTGTGTTTTTGTCTCCATGGCACCTTCTCCAGCAACAAACGATCATTATTAGGAAAATCAAACATAGAATTGCAGTGACTACTCCAACGAGGAGGATGAGCCTACTTGTCTTCTTAGTTGTTTTCTATTCCAACAAGAACTCGAAAAAGATAGAAGCTTTACCATCAACAGTTCTACACCCATGAAACAAAGAAGCCCTAAATTTGAAACTCAATCGGTGGCAGTGGCTCTACTGTAAGTGAGAAAAACTGTCAGCTTTGCACCCAAACATTGAGAGAAGACAGATCGATGAATGGAGGCTGTTTTGAAATTCAAAATTTGAAATTGATGATTGGGTGAAAATACCCATTCATTCTCAGAATAAGGCTTATATACTAGGTTAAGGGTAGTTACGGTATTAAAAAAAATTAAGTCTTGAAAGGGAATTATTTTATTGAGATGGATATTAAGTGAGCATTAACCCATTTTTGGGTACTAGATAGTAATAGGTTTGGCCAAAAGTACTTAGTGTGTCATTTCCCTATTTCCATTAGCATAAGCAATTTATTTTCCTCAAATGTGTATTACTTCTCATCATCGCGTAAGAATTAAATAAATCACTACATAAATTCTTTCAACTTTTATTTTCCTCTCTAAAAAGTTCTAAACTAAAAGAAAACAAATTTTTTTGTACTTTTTATAGAATTTGGATTCAGTTAATTCCTTTTAAAGTTATTCTTATTTTTAACTTAAAAAAACATAATAATTTATAAAAATGATTTGCATTATTATTTAGTTTATGATTTTTTGTTTGATTTAACAAGATGAATCGAAAAAACCAATTTAAAAAATAAAATAGTCAATGATATAGACTTCCCAAATAATATATTAATGGACAATAGCAATTCCTCGCATGTGTATAAAAGTTTTATGTTTGTGGAAGGTATAATGGAAAAAGAATAAATTTTTCGAGTGCTCTCCAAGAATAAAAGTCTATTTTAAAATTTGGAAGAAAATATATAAAATATTGAAAAAATATTGATACCCGACGGAAAAAAGAGATAGATATGAAAAACTTAATCGAAATCGTATCAAATAATGGGGCGATTGTTGTTTAACTTTTGGAGACAAAAACAATATGAGTGATAAAAGAGAGATCAATACATATCAAGCAATAAAAACAAAAATATGAGTTATTAGCTCAAACGTTTTGACGAGTTAATATATTAAATTTTAACTTATGCTTCTGAGAGCTAATTTTTTTAGGGAAAATCTTTCCAAAGATTTAGCCAAAATGATGAATTGAAAAAAAAATGTATGATATTTGTTTTTATTAATATATGTGATCACTCTCCAAATGAATTTCACCGTTATAACTGAAATATTATGTTATAACCAAATGTATGAAATATTATCTAATCACTAAATTACACATGTCTCTAATCACTAAATTACATGTGTCATTGTGTTATAACCGTTATAACTGAATTTCACCCTCATTGTAACTCTAAATAGAGCATTCCTCATGACTCAGAATATTATCCTCGTCATAACCCCTAATGTAACCTTAAGAAAAAATGGAATTTCATGATCGTCATAACCGTGAATGCAACCCTCGTCGTAATTCTGAATTTCACTCTCGTGATATCTCTCATTATGACCCTCGTCCTGTTTCATTCCTTATCCACGACATTCATCATGTTTCATGCATCTTATCCCTTTAGTAGCTTAATTTACCTCGTCTTATAAAAGAAATATATTTTATATGTGTGATATAGCCTTATCTGGACTCCATCTAGTCCTTGAAGCAAATTAGTTTTTTAAAATAATTTCTTTAAAAGACTAAAAATAAGACAAGACGAGGTCACAACAATTTTAATATAAACATGGTTACCAACTTAACGTGTGTCTGAACATATTGGCACGTGTTGTATATATTGTTATAACGTCAATCAATAACTCTGACATAATAACTAGATATGACAAATGGGTCTGGACCTACCAGAAATAAATGGGTACCTGTCAAAATTTAGATACGCAAAAGTGGCATGTTTAACCAGTTACTTGCCAAGAAACGCTACCTGCCAGGAAACGCTACCTGCCAGACACGTTTACATGTTTACACGTATAAGCATTTACATGCTAGACCTGCTACCTGTCAGACACGTTACGTGTCAGACACGCTTACCTGTTAGACACGCTATTATAAAAATTATTTATTTTATTTTTAAAGTATTATTATAATTTTATTGTTACATTATGAATATTATTATCATAATTTGGAACTAAATATTATTATGGTTGTTATTATTTTATTAATTATAATCATATTTTACAAATATATTTAATTTTATTATTACATTTTGATTATTATTATATGGTTAAAATATTATAAGTGTTGTAATTATTTTGTAAACCAAAATCATACCTTAAGTTTTTTTTAAAAAATATTATTATAATATATATGATTATAAATTTATTATTACAATTTGGTTAGTATTATTATGATTTGGTTATTAATATTTTAAGTGTTGTAATTGTTTTATAAATCAAAATTTTAAATATTACTTTTAAGGGTATAATGTTATTATTACATTTTGAATATTATTATTATGTTTTGGTTATAAATATTACAAGTGTTGATATTATGTTATAAACCAAAACCATATCTTATCATGTTAAAATATTACAAGTTATATGATTATAATTTTAATATTACATTTTGAATATTATTATTATTATTATTATTATTACTTGGTTATAAATAGTAGCAATGTTGTTATTATTTTTTAAACCAAAATTATACTTTATCATGGTAAAGTATTACAAGGTATATGATTATCATTTTATTATTACATTTTGATTAATATTATGATTTGGTTATATATATTACAAGTGTTTGTTATTAGTTTTTAAACCAAAATCATATCTTATCATGGTAAAATATTACAAGTTATATGGTTATAATGCTAATATTACATTTTGATTATGATTGTGATTTGATTTTAAATATTACAAGTGTTGTTATTATTTTATATAGAAAAAATCATATCTTATATTTGATAGTATTATTGTTGTTATTGTAATGAAAGGTAAATAGTTTTTTTAGTTTATTTATTCTTTCACATTTTATATTCTTGCGGACCATGAGTTGTACAAATGTTTTCAAATTAAAATACAAAATCTAAAAAAAAACTATTACAAACATCATTCATCTTCTTCAAGTTCTTCTTCATAAGCATAATCTTCAGACTCACTTGATTCACCTTCAGATTTATTTATTTTCCACAATTTATTGTTCAAGTGTATCTTCATAATCATCGGGATAATCTTCAAAGATATCGTCTATATTCACTTCGTCTTTAAACTCTCTGTCTTGCGTCCTTTTATTTGTCGTGCTTCAATACTTGATTACCACAAGCACTCGAAGTTCTTTTCCTGTCAATCTTGTTCTCTTAGTCGTGTATTGCAACCTTTCTTGGCTAAAAGCACACTCACTTGCAACTGTAGACATAGGTATTGCATAAATCTCTTTAACAAACCTGCAAAGAATAGGATATTGGTACTCCACCTTCTTATGATATCTTCAATACCATACTTGGAATAATTCGTTAAATCAAACCTAGTGCTCAAATATCTAGACAACTCATTATCAGATTGAAGGGTCTCTCTAATTTCATTGCTTTGTAACATTCCCATTTGAACATAATTAGTAGAAGATCTCCATATACCCGTATTGTTATTACCCCCTTACATTTGAAGTTGTATTTGGTCTATATCTTTCAACATACTTATTATACATACTAAGCATACAATCATATACGTCGACAATGTACTCTCCAGAGAGATTGGATGAAAATACTTTAAAAACTTTAATTCCATTTGGGGCACCATGTCTAAGTATACAAAATTAGATCTAAGTTCATTCATATGCATGTCAAGATTAGTAATCGTGAAAAGAGCCAAGTGAAAATTAGGTTGATTTTGTGAAGAAAATGTTTTAGTGTTATCTTTAAAGAGTTTTAAAAATCTTAACATGGTATCACAATATTTTCAATGTTGATTTTCAAGAATTATGTGAGGATAAGATGCATTATAAAGCGATGTAATCTTTTCTTTAACAAGATGAGCACGTGCAAGCATTTTATAAGTATAATTCCATCTACTTTCGACATCTAATATAAGTTTCTTATATGTTTTCCCATTTTGAATAACAAGTGTTTTAAAAGCTCTTTTTTAGCAGCGGAGATTGTGCAAAATAGGACCCCCAATTTTAATAGGAACATTATAATCTTCCAAAATCATACTTATTCCATCTTTCACAACTAATTGAAGTACATGGCATAAAAATTTGGTGTGAAACAATTTACGAAAAATGGGAGAGAAATCAACTCTAAGAAATTTTATAGCACTCAAATTAGCAGATGCATTATCGAACGAAATAGACACAATCTTATTTTTAATTTCATAAATATTCATGCATTCAACTATACTCTCTCTCTAATTACGTGTGCGTTATGTTGGCCAATAGATTCAAACTACACAATTCTCATTTGGAGTACCCATTTGGGATCTATCCAATGAAGGGTAACACATATCATATCATAACGAGTAAAAACACTATGCCACTAGTAAGAGTAACATTCCATGTCAAAGCTAGCATAGTTTAAGTAATATTTTTTTTCCTTTTTAAAAAATATTTAAAGGCTAGCGATCGCAAAGAGCTATGTGGAATGCGTTTAGCTCGTGGGTTTACCCCAACTTGCATCCAATTTCCGTCTCTCCAAGTATCTGCATAACCGAAAGGTTGTAAACTACCAATCGCACAAATCATTATTTATTCCCTATCTTTATCTTGGTTAAACTCAAAAGAAAGACCGGTTTGAGGGTCTACAAATGTATTACTATTTTCGTTAGGTTTTAAATGATCAAATATTTCATGAGTTTTTAAATGTTTTACCATAGTGCAAGTGCCCATATTTATGTTTTCTACTCTATAAGTATAACTTTTATGGCACATTTTACAAATAGCGGAGGTACTATCATCTGTTGCACTAACGTACTCCCAAATCCAAGATGTTTTCTTACGAAACCTCGACCCACCACCACTTTTGTTACTTGAACTGCCCAATTCGTTTAATCAATCACCACCAGGAATAGACACAACGATTTCTCAGATTCATAGTAATATCGAAAACACCCACTTCAATGGAAATGTTTTGATGATTCTGTCTGTCCTTATTTTTGGCATTGTTTGCTCATTAGTGTTACATTATATTATAATGGTCTCGGAACACAACAACAAACAACTAACCTCGAGAATTTATCCTTAGGGATTAAACTCGGTGGTGACAACTATGCCGTATGGGCAAACCTGATGAAGAAAGCAATTGGGAGAAGAGGGAGAGGTTCTCACCTTACAGGGGAGTCAACACCTTCATCCAAAACTGACAACACATATACAAGGTGGGAACAAGATGAATGTGTTTTCACATGGATTATCCAGAATCTTGAATCCAGCTTGGTGAATAATGTCTCGCAATATCCCACTACAAAATCCCTCCGGGATGGGTTAGCCACCACATACGGTTCTGGTAGAGATTCGTTACAGGTGTTTGACTTTCATAAGAGGGTTAATTCATTAAGGCAAGGGTTTGATACACTAGAAGACTTATTGAACAAACTGCAGAACATCTGGATGTCTATAGATAGGCAAGATCCAAACCCTATGAAAGACCCAGAAGATATTTAGATCTACAATAAGAATACTCAAGAACAAAGACTCTATCAATTGCTAATGGCGATTAATGACAAGCTGGAACCAGTAAAGAGAGATATCCTGAAAAATGATCATTTTCCTTTTGTGGAAATAGCATATGCTACAATACGAAGGGAAGTGGCTAGGCTTAATATACTAAAATCAAATTCTTCTGATAGTGACTCGATTGAAATTGGAATGGGTTTGGCTGATAAAGATTCTGCACAGAGGTTTAAATTCTGATCCAAAGAGAAAGAAGATAAATCCAAGTTGTATTGCACTCATTGTGGGATGAAGAAACACAATAAAGAGACATGTTTCCATCTGGTTGGCTATCTAGAATGGCGGGAGGAAGATCATAAGGAGAAAATTAACCAGTATTTCAGATCTAATGCCAAACGGGCTTCGTCTACAAGTGGCGGTGAAGATCCGACTAAAAATGAGCAAGAAAGTGGCACTGGTTTTGGAGGAATAACGGCGAACTCCTATGAAAAACTTGGAGGTAAAGAGTTTGAGAAATCAATAAATTGGATCTTTGATTGCGGGGCTACGAACACCGTATCTTATGATCTTAAAGACTTTGGTGACAAGTCATCTCCAAAGAAGTCCCATATTGAGACTGCTAGTGGAGAAATTTGTGAAGTTAAAGGGGGAGGTTCAATTATTTTTTCGCAAAAAATGGAAATTAAAAAATGTCTCTACATTCCTTCACTATCCTTAAATTTATTATCAGTTAGTCAAGGGACAAAACAAATCAACTGTGTGGTTCTTATGTATCCATTTTTTTTTGCATTTTACAGGACATTCGTACGAAGGAGATCATTGGGTGTGGTACTGAACAAGGAGGTCTTTATTATGTTGATGAGGTAGTTCATAAGGGACATGCCATGCTTGCTCACGGAACAACTGAAAGAAAACTTTGGTTATGGCACCGGCGACTTGGTCATCCTTCTTTTAGCTATCTTAAAAGTTTGTTTCCTAGTCTTTTTTTGAATAATTCCATTCATGAGAAATGTGAAACCTACATTCTTGCAAAAAATCGTAGGGTGTCATTTAATCAAAGTAATACTAGAGTTGATTATGCTTTTTCGCTAATCCATTCTATCGTTTGGGGTCCAACACCAAATTTCCACTAACAATCAAATTAGATACTTTTTTTATTTGTGGATGATTTCTCAAGAATGACTTGGATATACTTCATGAAACATAAATCGGAAGTACCAGAAATATTTGTTTGTTTTTACAAAATAATTTTGACTCAATTTGAAAAAAATACAGATTCTCCGTTCTGATAATGGAACAGAGTTTGTCAACCGAACAATGCATAATTTTTTCAAAACAAATGGTCTTATTCATCAAACCACTTGTCCAAACACACCTCAACAAAACGGTAATTCAGAACGAAAAAATCGTACTTTACTTGAAAAAACTCGAGCTATTATGATTGAATCTAGAGTTCATCATTCTCTTTGGCCAAAAGCTCTTGCTATAGCCACGTATCTTGCAAATCGTCTACCAACCCGATTTCTAGAAAATAAAAATCCATTACAAGTGTTTGCCACCCAAGTTACAATTCTATCTGTTATGACCTTACCACCTCGTGTCTTTGGTTGTTCGGTGTTTGTTCATATCCCTAAAACTAGTCGAAACAAACTTAATCCGTGTGCTGAAAAGTGTGTATTCGTTGGTATGGTGTCCATCAAATGGGCTATCGGTGTTACAATCCGGTTACTCGTCGAATCCATGTCACCATGGACTGTGACTTCTTAGAATCCGATTATTTTTTTTACCACCAATCTCGTGCTCAGGGGGAGAAAGTAAGTGAATCACTCGACTGGTTGCTATATGAAAGTTACTTTGAGGATGTGCCGACAGAGTCGGTAGATGGCGCCACCGAAGACGCATCTTCCAACATAAAGGAGACTGGCGATGCAGTTCTTACCATCAATGATTCTCTCGAAGATAATGTCCAACAAGAAATAAATGTCATGGATACTACCAGCGAATCAGCCAAAGAAAATGTTCATCAAGAGGTCAACAATTTACAATGTCATAATTCACAAAATGCTACTGACCATGACATTTCAGGAAGTTCATTTGTTGAAACTGAAACTCTGGTTCTTCCCCTAAGAAAAAATAGAGGAGTTCCTCCTGGCCGGTATTCACCGGAACACGTTCCTCGTGCTTCTACATATCCGGTAAAAACGGACAGGAAAGTAATGACGAAGATTGCAAAGGCGTTTTCAGCTACTATTCTCTCTGAACAAATCCCTAAAACAACTCAAGAAGCTAAGAAGATGACTGAATGGCATGAGGCAATGAATATCAAAATTGAAGCTCTAAAAAGGAATGCTATATGGGAGAATTATATGTTACCACAAGGGAAGAAAGCAGTCGGGTGTAGATGGGTGTTTAATATAAAATATAAATCTGATGGCACCATTGAGCGACACAAGGCAAGATTGGTTGCCAAAATATATACACAAACATATGGTATAGACGACTCTGAAACGTTCTCTCGAGTTGCAAAGATTGACACTATAAGAGTTTTACTTTCAATAGCCGCGAATAAAGATTGGCCTCTTCATCAATTTGATGTATAGAATTCTTTCTTACATGGATACTTGGAAGAAGAGGTATATATGGAACCCCCACCAGGGTTCTCTTATGGTTTTCAAGAAAATGAGGTATGTAAACTTAAAAAGGCATTATATGGGCTCAAACAGTCTCCTCGTGCTTGGTTTTGGAGATTTACAATGGAAATGAAGCAGTATAGCTACAAACAGAGTAATGGGGATCATACCTTGTTTTTTTAAAAAAAAGAGGAGAATTAGTCACTTGTCTTGTAATATATGCCAACGATATGATTATAATGGGGAATGATGAAGAAAAAATTAGCTCTTTTAGGAAGAACCTCTTCAAGGAGTTTGAAATGAAAGACCTTGGGGGGTTGAAGTATGACCTAGGAATCGAGGCTCTTAGGTCAAGATGAGGGATTTATATCTCCCAAAGGAAATATATATTGGATTTATTAGCTGAAGTTGGCATGGTGGATTGCAAACCAAATGACACTCCTATGGTTGTGAATCACAAACTAAAGATAATTGAAGGAGCCAGACCAGCGAGTAAAGAAAGGTACCAAAATTTGGTGGGAAAATTGATTTACCTGGCTCACACTCGACCCGACATTGCATACGCGGTGGGAGTAGTTAACCAGTTCATGCATCATCCTCAGGAACACCATATGGAGGCAGCAATGAGGATTATTCAATTCTCAAAGGCACACCAGGAAGAGGCATAATTTGTAAGAAACAACAAGCGATCAACTGTTAGCTACTTTACTCTTCTTGGAGGTAACTTGGTAACTTGGAGGAGTAAGAAACAAAAAGTAGTATCACTGTCAAGTACTGAATCGGAATTTAGAGGAATCGTTAGGGGATTACCGAGATACTTTGGTTAAAGAAGATAATGAAAGAAATCGGATCCCCTCTAAAGTGTCCAACTCAGTTAATATGCGATAATAAAGTTACGATTAGGATTTCAGAGAACCCGGTACAACACGACAGAACAAATCACGTTGAAATAGATAGGTACTTCATAAAAGAAAAGATTGAATATGGGACAGTCGAACTTTTGTTTGTTAGATCCGAAGACCAACTGGCAGACATCCTGACAAAAGCGGTTGCTGCAAGAACATTTGAATCAGTTTTATCCAAGTTGGGTATTGGTGATCCTACTAGACAACTTAAGGGGGAGTGTTAGAATATTCACGCAATAACATGTTTTTAGTGCGCTAGCATGTAACATATTCACGCTGCATAATATTAAAAATGTTTGTCATGTTTGGATATTATTAGAATATTCATTATTAAGTTTCTTTATATAAGCCTCTAAGTTCTCTATATATTGAGATCCTTACTTGGGTTTATCAATATAAAAAAACAGTTCAATACAAAAAGAAACATTTTCTAATAAACACAAAACCCTAGCCGCCTCCTGCGGCTACTTCTCTCTTTGTTGTTTAACAATTATTATTTAGTTTATGATTTTTTGTTTGATTTAACAAGATGAATCACAAAAAAACCAATTTGAAAAATGAAAGAGTCAATGATATGAACTTCCCAAATAATATATTGATGGACAATAGTAATTCCTCGCATGTGTATAAATGTTTTATGTTTGTGGAAGGTATAATGGAAGAAGAATAAACCTTTCGAGTGCTTTCCAAAAATAAAAGTCTATTTTAAAATTTGGAAGAAAATATATAAAATAATGAAAAAATATTGATACCCAAAAGAAAAAAGATAAATATGACAAACTTAATCGAAATCAAATCAAATAAGGGGGCGATTGTTGTTAATCTTTTGAAGACAAAAACAATATGTGTGATAAAAGAAAGATCAATACACATCAAGCAATAAAAAGAAAAATATGAGTTATTAGCTGAAAAGTTTTGACGAGGTAATATATTAAATTTTAACTTATACATCTCAGAGCTAGTTTTTTTGAAAATATTTTCAAAGACTTAGCCACAATGATGAATTGAAAAAGAAAAAAAATTGTATGATATTTGTTTTTATTAAAATATGTGATCTCTCTCCAAATTAAGACTTTATTTTCTATTTATAAAATTTACATGAAATATTATCTCAATCACTAAATTACACATGTCTCTAATCACTAAATTACATGTGTCATTCTGTTATAACCATCTTAACTGAATTTCACCCTCATCGTAACTCTAAATAGAGCATTCCTCATAACTTAGAATATTATCCTCGCCATAACCCTTTAATGTAACCTAATCAAAATTGGAATTTCACGATCGCCATAATCGTGAATGCAATCCTCGTCGTAATTTTGAATTTCACTCTCGTGATATCTCTCATTATGACCATCGTCATCTTTCATTCCTTATCCATGACATTCATCATGTTCCATGCATCTTATCCCTTTAGTAGCTTAATTTACCTTGTCTAATAAAAGAAATATATTTTATATGTGTGACTCCATCTAGTCCTTGAAGAAAATGAGCTTTTTAAAATAATTACTTTAAAAAACTAAAAATAAGACAAGACAAGGTCACAACAATTTTAATATACACATGGTTACTAACTTAACGTGTGCCTGGCTATATTGACACGTGCTATATATATTTTCATAACGTCAATCAATAACTCTGACATAATAACTAGATATAACAAATTGGTCTCAACCAGCCAGAAATAAATTCGTACCTGTCAGAATTTAAATAAGCAGAAATGGCACGGTTAACTAGTTACCTATCAGACACGCTACCTGCCGGGACGCGCTACCTGCCAGGTACGTCTACTTGTTTACACGTATAAGCATTTACCTGCCAAACCTGCTACCTTCCAGACACGTTACATGCGAGACACGTTTACTTGTTTACAAACTTAAGCAGTTACCTGCCAGACACGCTAAATAAAAAAACTTAATTTACAAGCTTATTATTATAAAAATTATTTATTTATTTTTTAAATATTGTAAGAAGTATTATCAAATATTAGAATTAAATATTTTTATGGTTGTTATTATTTTATTAATTATAATCATATTTTACAATTAAAAGTTATATGATTTTAATTTTATTATTACATTTTGATTATGATTATTATATAGTTATAAATATTATAAGTGTTGTAATTATTTTATAAACCAAAATCATACCTTAAGTTATATTTAAAAAATATTATTATAATATATATGATTATAAATTTATTATTACAATTTGGTTAGTATTATTATGATTTGGTTATTAATATTTTAAGTGTTGTAATTATTTTATAAATCAAAATTTTAAATATTACTTTTAAGGGTATAATGTTATTATTACACTTTGAATATTATTATTATAAATATTACAAGTGTTGATATTATTTAATAAACCAAAAACATATCTTATCATGTTAAAATATTACAAGTTATATGGTTTAAATTTTAATATTACATTTTGAATATTATTATTATGACTTGGTTATAAATATTAGTAGTGTTGTTATTTTTTTTTTAAAACACTTATACCTTATCATGGTAAAATATTACAAGGTATATGGTTATCATTTTATTATTACATTTTGATTAATATTATGATTTGGTTATAAATATTACAAGTGTTTGTTATTATTGTTTAAACCAAAATCATATCTTATCATGGTAAAATATTACAAGTTATATGGTTATAATATAATATTACATTTGGATTAGTATTGTGATTTGGTTTTAAATATTACAAGTGTTGTTTTTATTTTATAAAAAAAATCATATCTTATAATTATTTGATACTGTTATTGTTGTTATTGCAATGAAAGGTAAATTGTTTTTTAGTTTATTTAATCGTTCACAGTTTATACTTTTGCGGGCCAAGAGTTGTACAAATATTTTCAAATTAAAATACAAAATCTAATATAATATTACAAACACCATTCAAGTTCTTCAAGTTCTTCAAGTTCTTTTTCGTAAGCATAATCTTCAGACTCACTTGATTCACCTTCAACTTCATTTTTTCAATTTATTGTTCAAGTGTATCTTCACAATCATCCGGATAATCTTCGAAGATATCATGTACATTAACTTCGTCTTTAAACTCTCTGTCTTTCATCCTTTTATCCGTCGTGGTCTAATCCTTGACGGCCACAAGCACTCCAAGTGGTTTTTCTGTCAATCTTGTTCTCTTAGTCATGTATTGCAACCTCGTTTGGCTAAAAACACACTCACTTGCAACTGTAGACATAAGTATTGCATAAATCTCTTTAACAAACTTGCATAGAATAGGATAATCATCAGTTTTGGTACTCCACCATCTTATGATATCTTCAATACCATAGTCAGTATAATTCGTTAAATAAAACCTAGTGCTCAAATATCTAGACAACTCATTATCAGATTGAGGGGTTTATCAAAATTCATCACTTTGTAACATTCCCATTTGAACATGGTTAGTTGAAGATCTTCATATACCCCTACTGTTATTACCGCCTTACATTTGAAGTTGTATTTGGTCTATATCTTTCAGCAGACTTATTATACATACTAAGCATACAATCATATACGTCGGAAATATACCCATCAGGGTTAACTAGGTCATCTGATGGACACATTTCAAAAAAAAAATGGAACGATCCATAAAAACATTTAACAAGCAATTCAAGTTGATATTTTCATAAAAAATGATCCAAAATGCACGCAATAGAATAAGCCATAGAGATTGGATGAAAATAATTTGAAAACTTTAATTCCATTTGGGACACAATGTCTAAGCATACAAAATTATATCTAAGTTCATTCATATGCATAGCAAGATTAGTAATCGTGAAAAGTGGGAAGTGAACATTAGGTTGATTTTGTGAAGAAAAGGTTTTAGTGTTATATTTAAAAAGTTTTAAAAATCTTAACATGGTAGCACAATATTTCCATTGTTGATTTTCTAGAATTATGTGAGGATAAGATGCATTAGAAAGCGATGTAATCTTTTCTTTAACAATATGAGCACGTACAAGCATTGTATAAGTAGAAGTACATCTAATTTCGACATCTAATATAAGTTTCTTATATGTTTTCTCATTTTGAATAACAAGTGTTTTAAAAGCTCTTTTTTAGTCGTGGAGGTCGTGCAAAATATGACCCTCTTTTTAATAAGAGAAATATAATCTTCCAAAATTATACTTATTCCATCTTTCGCAACTAATTGAAATACATGACATAAACATTTGGTGTGAAACAATTTAGGAAAAATTGGAGAGATATCATCTCTAAGCAATTTTATAGCACTCGAATTAGCAGATGCATTATCAAACGAAATGGACACAATCTTATTTTTAATTTCATAAATATTCATGCATTCAACTATACTCTCTTTAATTACTTGTGCGTTATGTTGGCCAATAGATTCAAACCACACAATTCTCCTGTTGAGTACCCATTCGGGATCCATCCAATGAAGGGTAACACATATCATATCAAAACCAGTAAAATAATGTGTTTAGCTCGTGGGTTTACCCCAACTTGCATCCAATTTTCTTATCTTCAAGTATCTGCATAACCGAAAGGTTGTAAACTACCAATCACATGAATCATTGTTTATTCCCTACCTTTATCTTAGTTAAACTCAAAAGGAAGACCGGTTTGAGGGTCTACAAACGTATTACTATTTTTGTTAGGTTTTAAATGATCAAATATTTCATGAGTTTTTAAATGTTTTACCATAGTGCAGGTGGCCATATTTTTGTCTGCTGCTCTATAAGTATAAATTTTATGACACATTTTACAAATAACGGAGGTATTATCATCCGTTACACTAACGCACTCCCAAATCCAAGATGTTTTCTTACGAGACCTCGAACCACCACTACTTTCATGGGAGGAGAGTTTGTTAATGTGAGGGAGTATCTAGGAAAATCATCATTGGTATTGAGATCTACATTAGCGGGTGGGTGAGTATTAGTATTTGTACGTTTTAAAGCCATTTTAAAACTTAAAAAAAAAATTTTAAAAAATATACAATAAAATACTAATCGAAACTAATATTGAAATTAATAAAAACTAAATTTAGACTAATAATTAATAATATCACAAATGAAAATGAAATATTTAGTTTTTTTTAAATAAAAATAAACGAATAACAACTAATCTAAACAACTATAACAAGCAAATAACTTGATAAATTATACGAAGCTATTAATTTACCTAGATAATGTTATCACAATGTCATTTAAGTGTTTTTATAAAAAAAAATAAGTATCAAAAAAATATATTTAAACTATTCCGAAACTAGAACTATAATATCTAAAACAAGTAACTAATGCTTTCCAAAATTTGTAAAATAAGTAGAAAGATTCAGAGAGATGTAGAGTAGTTTTGAGAGATGGTGAGTATGGATTATGAGTCTCCTCTATTTATAGGGGAGATTCTTTAAAAATAAAAATAAAATGAATTGGTTGAATTCGGATATCCGTTTTGATGACGTCATAAAAACGGATATCCTCTATTTATAGGGGAGTTTGGATATCTGTTTTGATGACGTCATAAAAACTGCTCTTTATAAAAACAAAACCCAATAAATAGGAGACATCTCCTTCTCTTTCTTCACTCGCACTATCTATCTCATACCTATTACAATATTCTCTATATATATTTTTTTTAATTTCAAACACCAAAAAATTCAACAAAGTTTGTCTTAATGTCCCCTTCGAGAAAATCAAAGTAGGTCTGGAGGAGTGGAAATGATTCATCATCCTAGAAACAAAGACCAAATTCCAAAAGAATTTCTTCGTATCCAGACGAAGAGGAACCAAAGATCTAGACAATCGAACATCACGGTGAAGGGGAGATTCGCATCTGTAACCCGCAAGCACCACGAGGTGTAACCAAAATATACGTTGGTATGTATTTGGATTACGATGAACTTATCCAAGTTGAAGGTATGCAAACAAAATTCAAACTTCTTGAACCTAATAGTGGTGTAGGTTTGATGTATCTTGCTAGATTCAAGTGTGAATGATATATCGACTTAGTAAAAAAAATTATGCCACTGCACAATGATTCAAAGGGTCGAGGTTTATAAATGAGGCGTATAATTAATGGTGTTTCCTATAGTTTTTTTAAACTGATTTTAAAGATCAAATTTTCTTTCCATCTCGAGATATGTATACTAGTGAAAAATTAGATTTGCTTTATTTTCCTTATTCGGGTTGGGGTGTTGATTGGCATGTGTCCTTAGAGGACGCAGTAGAGCTTCTGATTTGTGTTCTGCACGCCCTAGAAGTTAACGGTAAAGCTAGAGTCCTAAGAGGTAATTTGGATGCTAATGGCAAATTAGCTTTGAAATTGGTTAACATTTTATTTCTTCCTCATAGTAACAATGATTCGCAACTTTCCTATATTCAAACATTTTTAACTGCTTTTGTGGTACGAAATGATGCAGAATTAATTTGGTAAGTTTGATGATTCGGAATATGGCTATGAAAATTGGGAGGGATAAATTACCTTATGGGATGATATTGAGTCATTTGCTTCTTAAGCATGGGGTTGATGTGAGTACGTACACTCCGATCAAAGTGAGGCCAGGTAGTGTTATAGGTAGACACTCTTTGAGATTGCAGGAGATATCTACTAGGGATGGAGAGTTTATATCAAAATGGCAGGCATGGAGTAACTATTTACACTTGTTGGATGATATATGGGATGCGAAAAATGTTAGCAAACCACCAAATCCACCTTATGGATACCCTTAGCATGAAATTCAGCCGCATGTCGCTCTAGTGATTGCTGGTGGTTCTTCTAGACAACCACAACAACAAGGACGTTCCGACCGTGAACATGTTGAGTGGGCGTATGAACAACAAATGCAGTATGCCCAGTCGGCGCATACTCAGCAAATGGAGTGGCATGGTCTTCATACGCACTGACAGGGTCAATATGAGCAGTGGCAGGTTCATAGCGACGAGCGGCATGGTCAATATGAGCAGTGGCAGGTTCAAAACAGCGAGCGATATGGTCAATTCGAGCAGTGGCGGGGTGAATACGAGCAGTGGCATGGCAGACAAGAGGAATGAAATGATCGATTGGCAGCCTCTTAAGCGGAACAATCCGAATACATG
Source organism: Limnanthes douglasii subsp. nivea (assembly GCA_036936605.1). Taxonomy (NCBI): domain Eukaryota; kingdom Viridiplantae; phylum Streptophyta; class Magnoliopsida; order Brassicales; family Limnanthaceae; genus Limnanthes; species Limnanthes douglasii. The sequence continues at coordinate 70,886,463 of JAUPFV010000002.1, read as the reverse complement.
CGACAAATGATAGAGAACATGCATTTGCAAGGTTCACCATCACCTTCGAACAACGAAGACGAAACTCCTTAGTGTTTTTTACATTTGATTGTATTTGGCATTTTCATTGTTATGTTTTTCTTTTTATTTGATTGAACAACTATTTTATTTGTTTGGTTTTATTATTAATGAATTGTTTGTTTTACTTATATATTTTATCAAATATTAACTAAACTCTTTCAATGTTTATTTTGTTATTTACAAGTAATTTATGTTTATGCATATACTTATAGAATTCTAAAACTTTAAATTTATACTTCAAATATTCAATAATTCGAAAGTAAAATAAATTATTTAAATCATATAAACAATACAGTTCAAGCTTGAGAGATCTAAAGAACTAAGATGAAGTAAAAAAACTAAACTAGAACTATATTATATTTGATAATCGTATAAATATTTTAAATGATATAATATTTTTAAAATAAAATACAATTAGATGTCTAATAGGTATATATTATTTAATATATACCTAATATTAAATAAAATATCTAAATATAATCAAACAATATCAAAATCATATTAGAATTATCTTGTTTATAATATACATGTCTTAGTTATAGAATTCGATTTACTTGAGGGGTACAATTTTTTTTATAATCGTATAAATATTTTAAATAATATAATATTTTAAAATCAAATTACAATTAGATGTCTAATAGGTATATAAATATAATCAAACGGTATCAAAATCATATTACAATCATCTTGTTTACCATATACATATGTTAATTATAGAATTCTAATTTAGCTAAGACATACAAATGTCTTTTTTATAATCGTACAAATATTTTAATAATATAATATTGTAAAATTAAAATATAATTAGATGTCTAATAGGTATATATTATTTAATATCTCCATAATATTAAATAAAATATCTAAAATATCTAAATATAATCAAACAATATCAAAATCATATTAGAGTTATCTTGGTTACCATATACATGTCTTAATTATAACATTTTGATTTAGTTAAGGCATACAAATTATTTTTTATAATCGTATAAATATTTTAAATAATATAATATTTAAATTAAAATACAACAAATATCATAATTATTTCTTTTATATTATACATATCTCAATTATTGAAATTCGATTTAATTCACGCATGCAAATTAGTTTTATATAATATTATAAAATACTTGATAAATACTAACTTAAATGGGTTGTCTAGTGGGTAACCTGTGTGTGTTTACGTGCCTAACTTGCTACCTGCCAAACACGTTTACTTGTTTACCTGCATAAGCAGCTATCTGCTAAACATGCTACCTATGAGACACGTACACGTTTAAAACTGTTAAATGGATAACCCGCTACCTGCCAAACACATACATGTTTAAAACCGTTAAATGGGTATACTTCTTTGCCACCACTAATAATAACCACATTCTTTCACATTCTCACTACTAATTTAACAATTAATGTTATTCTAATCTAACTTGACTCTCTAAGAACTAAGCATTCATTATTTCACTCATAAACAAGTATTTTCCACAATTTACCATTCTTCAATGTCATTCTTTTTCTCGAGATGACTACTTGCTTTGCTCATACTGTTTTGACCAGATCTGCAAAAATTCAAATTTTGACCTCCCTTTATATAGGTCACTACTACTTCTAATCTAATCTTCATCCTTCAATATTTTTTAATCTAAAACTTTACTACCTCAAAATATATCCACCTAATTTTTAATATAAAAAGGTATATATACTTCTAAGTCATAGCACTAGAAATCTAATACCACTCTACCTTTACTTTCTTAGAAAACTTCTTGATAATGTTTTCCCCTTCTTCATAAAATAGGTTGGTATTAAGAGAAAATATACCAAGAAAAAACCTTCACAAAAAATTACACCCGCATAAAATATTATAAACCTGGTTCCTCAAGAGACGCCAAAAAATATTGTTGCAGACTTAAACTTCTTACAATAATTATTCAATAACCAAACATGAACCTGTAAATATATGTTTAAAAAAGACCATCAATTTGTTGTTTTTGAATACGGTATCCTAGATTACATAACAACTTGTTGGCCTAAATTTGGCGATTTACCCCGCTATACCAAAAAAGATGGTTCCCCTTCTACCCTTACATTTCCAATTTTTCTTAATACGTTCGAAACTGTCCAACCCAACTAACAGCCAACGGATGGTGTATATTAGTTTCAATGTTACTTAGTTTGATCTTATTAGATATAAGTGTTTTCTTTCAAATTTTCCTTTCTGTTGTTAAAATAAAAAACTTAAAGACAATCATTTCAATTTTTTAAATTTAAAATTCTCTACCTTATTTATAAATGCACCCTCTTATAATCATAACATAAAAACAAGTTCTATCTATGTAACTAGAATTCTACTAACGAATCTGGCAGATAGAAAAAAGTGGATGCAAACACGTAAAACATGTTCTATCATGTCAATTTTTATCATCTAATCTATTAGATCACTAATCTAACATATTTCTTTAATTTATTACTTATTTTGCAGGCTTAGACAAAGTTCTTGAATCCTTCAACACATTATTCCACAATGACAAACATTTAAAAATTAAGTTTGCGACAGCCCGATCTATCTACCAATCTGACGTCCACTATCATATCACATATCACAGTAGAAATCTTCAGCCAAGATGGGATTTTACCTCTATTAGAAATCATATTGAATGTTGATGGTCAAGCAAAGATTCACAAAACCATGAAACCAATTACAGTTGAAAACGCTCTCACTATACTGTGACAACTAGTACAAACCCCTAATGAACGATGAATCAACATAGGTACACTAAAAAAGATAATGAAATACCTTGATAACACTAACATTGTTAACGGTGGTTCAAATCATATTTCCAAAAATGACGACCGTAACAAACCATTTCTAAGCACTAAGTGAACCTGGAGTTGAGTGAGTTGGATTGGAAATGATAATATAAATTGTTAACGTAAGAAGCATAGGTATTATCGAAATATATGTTAGTTTTATTGAAGAACATTGACCCTTTATTTATAGGTTTTGTTTTAAGTGTATCTTTGTCTAATTCTAATAAGATATTTGTATACATGTACAAACTGATGACTCAATAAGTTCACGTTGACATAAGTACACCATTATATAGAATCTATCGCTAAAAATTCTAATTAGTCAGCGGTACCGAGCACATGTTGCGAAACTACCATTAAGGTTTTTTCGTGTTCAAAATTGGTCACCGATGTTTACAAATATTATAAAAATTATATATTTGGATAACACGTTTCATCAACTGATTAATTAGCACGCGTTAATAACCATATATACAATATTTTTAAATATAAGTAATATATTTTGAACGCGGAAGTTTTTAATGAGATTTCACAATATGCGATTAACAAATATGATTAGCCAGAATTTTTAACCACCTCACACAATCGAACATCATCATCTTATATTATGAATATATTCGAATTACCTGTATAAATGAATCCAAAATTGTGTAAGCGCTCCCAACAATACAACGTTTCTGGAATGATGTTATAACCCGAAAACCAAACACTCTTATAATTAAGTTTATTTTTATTAAATTTAAATATAAAGTATGTAACCATAAGATTTCAAAAAAAATTATTTGATTATTTATATTTATAAACGTGAAAAAATTGATCAGTAAAACATTGAAACATAAAAAGACATTCATCAAGTATAATATATAATGATAGAAGAATTGTCTAAATCTATATTGTTAAAATTACAAAAAGAGATCACAAATGGATTTATTTTCTTCTTCTTCACGTATTTCCGGTCTGTTCGGAAGTAGTAGAAGCCAAAACACGATGTGAATGAGTCGAATAGTATCGTGCCAGTGTATCATGCTCGGCGATACAGTTTTGTGTTATTGGGCAGTAAGCTGTAATTGATGGTTTTCTCATTAGATTTGTGTATATGAGTCCATAAGGCCCATTTTCTAGTAAGTCTATTTATTCCCTAGAAATAGATTACTAGGACTACAAAAAACACAATATGAACTCTGTAACCATGTTTAATCGCAGTGAAACACTTTTCTCTGACGCCCCCCGTGGATGTAGACAATTTTCAAACCACGTTAAATCTTGTTTTCTATCTTACCGTTATTTGTTTGATTTGTGTTATGTGCTTGAGCCATTTTGTGATAAACTTCATAGTGATTCAGTAACAAAATTGGTATTAGAGCCACGTGGTGAAATTATGGATTTTGCAATTATGGTTTCACAATGGCGTCTACATCAACAAAATATATGATTAAATTTTTTATGAGGAATCCAGCTTTGCATTATGGAAGATTAAACTAAAATCTTCATTAGTACTACAAGAGTTGTGCAAGTATGTGGAGAATAAGTTACCTAAATAGATAAAAGAAGAAGAGAAGCAAGATTTTCAAAAAGGGCTTTGTGCTGGATTTTAATGAGTGTGAAAGACAATATGTTTCGCAAGATTAGTGGTGAGAAGACTGCTACCTGCATATGGAAGAAACTATGAGATCTTTACTCAGAGAAATCATTAGCAAATTGATTATACTTGGAGAAAAGTTTGTACGATTTCATATTGAAAGAAGCTATGCCCATAACTGAGCACTTAGACAATTTTAAATCAATTATAATAGACTTAGAGAACATAGATACTAATATTGAGGATGAGGATCAAGCTTTGTTTGTATTAAGATCGTTACCAGATCCTTATGAAAACTTCATAGATACCATTATGTGTGGTAAGGATAAGTTATCGCTAGCAGATGTCAAAGGGGCACTGAAATCAAAGGAGATAAGACATGCAGCCAGACAATCAAGCTGAAGGGAAAGGTCTTATGACTAGCGGAAGATCTAGAAACAAAGCGAGTGCTTTAAGAAGAAAGAACTGGAGGTCCATGTCAAAGGTAAAGCAATCAAACTGTTATGAATACGGTGAGCAGGGTCATTATAAGAGAAATTGTCTGAAACTGAATGGTAAAAAGGGGATTCAAAAGGAAAATGTAGCAAACATTTTTGAAGGTGTGAATAATATTTGTTGCATGAGTTTGATTAATGATAATTCAAGGATGGTGTTGGTTTAATATCTGAAAACGAAATTTGAGGCATATCTAACGGAAACTGTGAAGCAAACATGAAGAAAAATCAAACGTCTTAGTACAGATAATGGGTTAGAATATTGTTGTCGTGAGTTCAACGAGTTCTATGAAGCTAAGAGAATAGTGCACCATCGCACTTGTTCTAGAACACCACAACAGAATGGAGTCGCAGAAAGAATAAACAAAACGCTTTGTGACAAAGCATGAAGTATGCTCTCGAATTCCTGTATGGGAGAGGATATTTAGGCTGAAGCTATCAATACGATATGTTACTTGGTGAATCAGTCTCCATTATCGGCTATTGATTGTAGAACTTCTTTTAAAATTTGGTCTGGATCGTCGGCAGATTACAAACATTTCAGGGTGTTCGGTTGTCCTGCGTATGCCCATATGAGAGATGGTAAGCTAGAGCTGAGGTAAAATAGGTGCATATTTCTAGGATATGCTAATGGAGTGAATGGATATAGGTTATGGTGTACCTCTCCAAAGTCTCCAGGTTTTCTCATCAGTAGGGACGTTACTTTTAATGAGTTTGCTTCGATAGACAGTCAGAAGGAAGTATGGGAAATGTTCGAATTAGGACCACTTGTGAGTAAACATGTGACGATGATGCGCCCAAACCAAGTGGTTCTGAGGTGGATCCAGAATCAGGAGGTGAAGCATTAAGATTGGATGATAGTGACGATGATGCGTCCAAACCAGAACAACAACCTTATAGCATAACATTGGGCAGAGAAATAAGAGATATTATACTTCAAAAAAGTATGTGAATCTAGTTGTATATGCTCTGTCAGTTTCAGAAGAAGTTGAGATGCGGGAACCTAGTAGCCACAGATAAGCTATAGCGAGTTCAGAGGCAGATCGATGAATTGGTGCTATGGGGGAAGAGATTGAATCTCTTTATAAGTATCAAACATGGAATCTTATTGACTTGCCTAAATGACTTTAGATAGTAAAAAGTAAATGTGTCGTCAAGAAAAAGAAAGGTAATCCAAGGGTTGAGGCATCTCGATTCAAGGCAAGAATGGTCGCTAAGCGTTTTACTCAAAGGAAGGAATCGACTTAAATGAAGTGTTTTCTCCGGTGGTGAAAAATAGTTCGATTTGAGTTTTGTTAGCTAGAGTAGTTTTGCAAGATTTAGAGTTTGAGCAGTTGGATGTGAAAACTTTGTTTCTACATGGTGAATTGGAGGAGCAAATCTACATGAGACAACCAATGGGATTTATCGAACCTAATATGGAGGACAAAGTTTGTCTGTTGAAAATGTAATTGTATGGTTTGAAACAATCACCTAGGAAATGGTACAAACGTTTTGATACACTCATGGTGTCAAAAGGGTTCACGAGGAGTCCATATGATAGTTGTGTGTATCATCAAAACATGTGAGATGATTCTTATGTTTACTTGTTGTTGTATGTAGATGATTCTTATGTTTAATTGTTGTTGTATATAGATGATATGCTTATTGCTCATTGTAGTCTGTCATACATTGTGGAGATAAAGAATGAACTTAGTGTCGAGTTTCAGATGAAGGATCTGGGTAGAGCAAAAATGATTCTAGGTATGGAAGTTATCAGGAACAGAAATGTAGGATCATTACACTTGTCTCAACGAAGCTTTATTAAGAAAATGTTACAACGATTCAACATGTTTGATGCTAAAGGAGTTAACATTCCGTTCGCTACTCATTGCAAGTTGTCTGCAGTAGGAGCGACCAATGACGATACTGAGTTGGAACAAATGTCGAACGTTTCATATACAAGTGCAGTTTGTAGTATCATGTATGTTATGGTATGCACACGCCCTGATATTTTACATGCAGTTAGTGTAGTTAGAAGGTACATGGAATGTCCTGGGAAAGAACACTGGCAGTGAAATGGATACCTCGGTATCTTAAGAATAATGTGAACGTTGGCTTAATTTTTAACAAGACTGATATTGGTGAATCATTGAATGATGTTGCAGGATCATTGGTTGGTTTTGTTGATTCTTATTTTGCAGGTGATATAGATAATCTCTGACGGGATATGTATTTACTCTAGCGGGGAGTGCAATCAGTTGGAAGCACAGCTGCAAGCTACTGTAGTTTTGTCTACAACAAAGGTAGAGTGCATGGTCGTAACAGAAGCAGTTAAAGAGGGAATAGGGTTGCAAGGTTTGGTGGAAGATTTGGGTTTGTATAGGATTACTACAAAAGCGTTTTGTGACAATAAAAAAAACCATACACCTTACAGGGAACCAAATGCACCATGAGCGTACGAAGCACATAGATGTCAGGTATTATTTTATTCGTGATATAATATCAAAAAGAATTGTTGATGTAAAGAAAGTGTCTCCACACGACAATCTAGCAGATATAATGACGAAGGCTGTATTAGTTTTAAAGTTTAGAGAGTGCCTAAATTGGATTGGTGTTCGCAGTATAGAGTGAATGCATTAAGGGAATTTGGTGAGTCAGAAGAAGAGAAGTTTATTTGTTGATAGTGAAGAAAGGATATTCGCCTCAACATGAAGATTTGTTGTGAATGAGTCAAATAGTATCTTGACAGTGTACCTTGCTCGGCGGTACAGTTTTGTGTCATTGATAGTAAGTTGTAATGGATAGTTTTCTTATTAGATTTGTGTATGTGAGCTCATTAGCCCCATTTTCTAGTAAGTCTATTTATTCCATATAAATAGACGGGTTTGGGCTAAAAACCCTGGTTAGTCACCGGTGTTTGACACCTGTTACATTCGTGTCACTCAGAGTTAGTCGTCTCCAAAAAGAGTCATTGATGTTTCAAATCTTTGCATTTTTTCCAATGGCGCGTGCAAATTTACAGGAGGATGACACGTGTCACCTCAATGTACCCATGTTTGTTACGTATACGGTCACATCTTTTCTTCTTCCCCAAATACCCTTGTTTCTTAATTTTTACATTTTACCTTTTACTTTTAACCTTTTATTTTTATTTTTTAATTTACTTTTACTTTATATATCGCTTATATATATTTACTTTTAATATCTACTTTATTTATTTGAAGTTAACTTTTATTTACTGCTCACAATCTTAAAGTCCAAATTTAATAACACATCATCCATCAACATTGTCACCAGGAACCATATCTCTCTACTCTCTGTCTCTCTACCCTCACTCTCAACATTTTTCAGAGATAAAAATGGTGAAAACATCTAAACCCCAACATTCTGCAGTAGCTTTTTATATGTCATCGTCTTTGATGTGCTCCCAAGGCTCACGCTGAATAACTGGTGAATCAGCATCTCAGGTCGATATATCCTCCCTTAAACGAAAAACTCCACTGTCGTCTTTGTCTTCGATCTCTTGCTCTAATACTTCTTATTAGACTTGTTCATTTCCAAATCACACGAACCAGGTCGATTCGATTCTTCATTTGAAGCGAACTTATTATCGACCCATGAATTAAAACCCGTGTCTGTTGCTGCTTCCGAGTCACCCGAGTCTTGGAAATTAGCAGAGTCCGGTTTTCCAAGAAGGGCAGTAGGACGGCGGTGAGTTTGGGCGAGTGAAGACCGAGTTGGGCGGTTGATGATAATTTCGTAGTAAAGAGGGTACAGTGTAGTTGACATCGAAACGACTATTTTATGGGGATTTTTGGGTTTCCAAGGAAAAATTGAGAACCATAGGGAAGCTTTCGAAGAATATATTAAATTTAAATGGTGAGAGAGAAGTGACATGTAAGTGCATAGTGATTTCCTCATTATCGAAGCTTAAATTTTGATTGTTTTTATGACGAGGAAGAAGATGGCTCTCCCTCTCTTTCTCCCTCCTCTTCTCGTTAGAATTTGTTGTTGTCTTTTCACTGATTGGCTTTAGGGAAACCCTAATCGTCATTGTTGAAAAGCACTGGTTTAGGGAATGGAAGAGATAAATATGGTAGAGTAAATTAGATTAAAAGTAAAGTGAAATAAAAGTAAATATAAAAAGTAAAAAGTAAAATTAAATTAAAAAATAAAAATAAAAGGTTAAAAGTAAAAGGTAAAATGTAAAAAGTAAGAAACAATGGTATTTGGGGAAGAAGGGAAGGGGTGACCGTATACGTAACAAATATGGGTACTTTGGAGTGACACGTGTCAGCCTCCTCTTAATTTGTACGTGTCAGTGGCAAAAATATAACGATTTGAAACATCAACGACTCGTTTTGGGGACGACTAACTCTTAGTGGCACAGATGTAACAGGTGTCAAACACCGGTGACTAACTAGGGTTTTTAGCCACGGGTTTGGCGAAAATGGGGCAAAAAAATGTTAATCATTCCCAAAATTTGAGCGTTTTTGGACTTTTAACATTTTTTCCTTGGACCCGTTTGTTCACCCGTCGGTTGAGACCTTCTCAACCGGCGGGGGAACTCCCCGGGGGTGAAACTTTCTCATCCGTCGGCTGAGACTCTTTCACCCGCCGGGCCACCTATATTCATCCGGCGGAGAGCTTCTTCGCTGGCTTAACCGGCGGGGATTAAATGGTAGTTTTGGTAAGCCTTAAAATTGGTAAAAATTTTGGGTTGGTTATTCATTTTGGTCATAATTTAGCCAAAACCTAAATAAACTACTAGGACGGCACAAAACAAAATCTGAAATCTGTAACCCTTTTCTATCATAGTGAAACACTTTTCTCCGATGGCATCCGTGGACGTAGACAATTGTTGAACCACGTTAAATCTCGTGTTCTATTTTTACTGTTATTTGTTTCATTCAATAAATTTTGTGATAAACTACGTAGTGATTTAGTAAAATAATTAATTTTAAAATAAATTTTAGTAAATTTTAAAATGAACTACGTAGTGTTATAATCAGAAAAAACAATTAATTTTAAAAGAACTTTCACCTTTTATTTTTCTATAATAAAATAAAGATTAGTAAGTGGAAGTTAAAAGTAAATTATTAAAAAACATTCAAACTTAAAAAATTAAATAAAATAGTAAATAGTTAAAGCATTGAAAAAAAAAGCTGAGAGATTGATATTTTTAAATTATTTGTAAGAAATTAAAACAAACCTTTATTGAAACACAAAAGGATTTGGTCTAAAACATTTTTATAAATTTATGTTATTTTTGTTTACAAAATTATCGGAAGAAGACTGTTTCACAATAGTTTGTCGTCGTAGTGGTCGTGGAAAATTGGTGTTTTTATAATTAACGCACAAGATTTTTAAGGCTAGATAACACATTCAAAACTAACAATAAAACTAGGTTTGGTGAAAATATTTAAAAATGTTTCGGAAAATATGTATACGTTTTATAATTTAGTCCCCTAATTTTCATTCCTAGATCCACCACTTATGATATGATATTATATTTACCAGCTAATCTTGTTACCGGAATCAAAATAATTATGACTTATTCCAGATATTTATAATCTTGAAAAAATATATCAGTATTGAAAAAATAGAAAGGGCATTCATCAAATACTGTATATAATGACTGAAGAATTGTCTAAATCTAAATATTGTTGAAATTAGAAAGAGAGATTGCAAATGGATGTCTTAATCTTTCTTCTTTACGTATTTCCAGTCGGTTAGGAATCAGTAGAAGCCGAAACAGATGATTACAGAATCATAGTTTCTTTGAGTGCTTCCAGTTTGTTCGAAAGCAGTAGAAACAGAAGCAGCAGATGCGACAGCATTGTCGTTTTCTTCAATAACAATGGATTCATTCAAATCCAGTATAGCCTGTCCTTTTTTTGTTCGGGTGTTCTGAGTTTCTTCTTATGCATTAGAATAAGTTAATTTATATAGTTTATTTTAAAATAATATATATTTTAAAGAAAAATTTAATATAAAAAATCTTAAATAATCAATTATTTTTAGTGAAAACTTTAATTTAAAAATATGAAACAATGGTTTTTGTTTAGGAAAATTGTAAATTAAAATGTTGGATAATGACTATTTTTAAAGAAAATTTTAGATTAAAATCATGGATAATAGTGAGGTTTATCTGCATCTACATCTGAATCTCTTCAAGATTAGAACCGCACCTCTTCTCAATCTCTAGAAGATTAGAACCACGGATAAAACTCGGTTGCTTTTGTAAGTGTTCTTATATTTTTTATACAATTTTTTATAATAATTTGTTTCGAGTTTATTTGATTTAAAAGTTAATGGATGATTGTTTATCAAAGAGAGATTGTAATTAAATAAATTAAAAAAGAGGGATAAAATGAAGAACAAATTAAAAAAAAAGAGGAAAGAAGGGAAGAACATGAGAATTAAAAATGATAGAAATTTTAATTAGATTGATTAAAGAAGATGCAGATTTTAATTAAATAAATTAAATTACGTGTGACATTTTAAAGAACATGGAAACCTTTTAACAATATACGTTATTTTAGTTGTTTTTATTATCCATTTCGGGTTAGAGAAATGTTACACTAAGTACCTTCTCACCAAACTTATTATCATCTAGTACCTCAACTATTTTCTATGCCTACTAAACACTCATCTCACCAAACTAATTCATTTTCAATATCCATTTTTTATATTATCCCTTATTTACCCTTAAAATTTGGCTCTCTCTATTTTCCAACTAAAATTCAAATTTTGAATTCGTATTACTATTTTAAAATATATTAACAAAGGTCATAAACCTCTCTAGTATTTCATACCATCCATAAAATTAGTTAGAATACCTCCTTTTGTAAAACGAGTGCTTCTCGAAACCATTTACAGGTAATATTTTGTATATTGTGGTTTTACGTTTTTTTCCTGTTTAAGGTGTTTGTAAGTTTGGTTTTATCGACAAGTTGAAGGTGTTTTTCTTGTTGAAGGTGTATATGAACGTTTCGTCATTTATTTCTGTATTAGTAGTTCTAATTACCTTAACAAGTGTTTTTATTCCGCTTATTCTTAGTTATATAAGTTGTAACTAAGTTTTTATCCATGTTTAATAGTTTATGGGTTATTTTCTAGCTTTGTTGAACTTGTTTATAATGTCATAGCATATATGGGTAAGCATGTTTTTATGTTGTAGACGATGCGATTGTGAATGCAGGTGCTGCCATTTATATACATTGGTTATATAACCATGATATACATGACTCGCGTTAAAATCATGTTTTACATTACCCATTAACCATGACGTGAGGTATTTATCTCACATATCACTGCCCGAATCATCTCACGTGTTAGTGAATCCATTATACATTATTGGGCACCTGACGCTAGTCTTGTTTTAATGTTACACATGACGCGATTTACGTTTAGTTGTTACGGTTAGAACATACATGCGATTTACACCGCAATGATACATCACGCGATTCGGTGCTTCGTATTTTTATACGTCTCACGCTTTTCGTACTCGTGATTTCAAATTTTTCTCTCACCTAGTCGAAATTTGTTTATTATTGCACTGAACTAGATATCTAAGTCAAAAGTGTGTATTTTCAAATATTCCAAGCAGACCTCAATCGTTCCTTTGAGTGAGTTTGAAAACTTTGAGACTCTTCAAAACTATGTTGAAGGTAGATGGGATGATCTGGTTCGGATAGCTACATTATAACCTACTCCTGGGGTGATCAAAAGTACTATTTGTTTAATAATGAGATTGATTTCATGAGTTTAGTTGTTTACCTTGATGTGGAGCATCTCAAAATCGCTCGCTTCTTTATAGAACAACAAGTAGTTGAAAGTGATGCGGATGGCATTCGTAAACATCCTACCATAAGCTTCGGAGAACCATGTCATGATCAACTATTAAGTGGGGAGAGTCGTAATGGTTTACTAAGTTCGCAACATAAAAAAAAGACATCTTGCTACTAGTTGTTGGGTTGATGCTATCACAATTGTTGGTCAAACATTTGCTGATGGTGTCGCAAGTCTAAGGTTATCGTTATGCTGATATGTTTTAGAGCGTTCTTTTGGTTTCAAGTATATGCATAATACATCTACTAAGATCACTGCTTACTGTGTCAACAAAGATTCAGGTGGTTGTAAATGGCGACTTTATGCATTTATAGATTCGAGCACTTGTTTAATGATGCTCAAGAGCGATTTGTAAAAACCTATACATGTAGCCCGGTATTTTCCAAAAAAAAGTAGGCATTTGACGTCTGATTCGATTGCGAATGAAATACACGAATCAATTAGGACATGCTATTCTTAAACAAAAAAAACTATTTGTTTGGCTTGCTGAATGCTTACTTTAGAAGATTAAAAAGTCGAGATATTACTACTGATTGCCATTTGAAGGTTGGTTTTCGGGATGTCTTCAGGAGGTGTTTTGTGGCATTTGGATCATGCATTCAAGGCTTTCACTCATGTCGACCATTATTGTATGTGGACGGTACCCATTTAAACTGCAAAGGATGGCAATAAAGGTGAGTTTTAAACCTTCCTTACATATCATTTTGTAGGCTTTTCATTAAAAAAGACATTAGACGCGAGTTAAGATGACTTACTCATGTCATTTCCATCATCTAAGTACCCCCCCCCCCCCATTTTACCCATGTGATTTTTAAATACTCTACGATGCGAGTTGTGAACTATAAGACCGATAAAATCGTGCGATGTTGTACAACAAACTTAGCAATGGCGCGATGTGTACTGAAAACATTAGTAATCGCGAATTTATGAATGTTTGTAGCCTTATAGACAGACCTATCAACCAATTATATTTTGAACTACTCAGTTGCACTCAAATAACCTATTTACATATTGTAGGTATTTTTCCAGTTGCTTTTGGTATTTTCAGTGGTGAAAATTCCGATAACTGGCTATGGTTTATGGAACATCTTAAACCTCATTTGTTAAACCATCAAATCAATTTTATTTCCGACAGACACTCTCGTATTATGAATTTATGTTTCTGTATTTTATCCAAACTGCTTTCATGCTTACGGTATATATTATCTCCTTAATAATTTGAGGTCAACTCTTGAATGCACTAACCGATAGTTTAAAAAGAAGATGTTGAAGCGATTTAACAGTTGTGCTTATTCTCCCACAATTGAACTTTTTAATCAGAGACTTTCCAAGTTTTTAAGTAGAGGTGGTAAAAATATTAAGAAATTCGTCGAACATTTACCTCTTGAAAGTATGCCCAACCATTCATCATTGGGAAATGTTATGGGGAAATGACATCATCTGGCGCCAATTATTTTAAGAATCAGATTAAAAAGCTTTGCAATCTACCAATTGTTTAAATGATAGACAAGATCAAAGTAATGCTAATGACTCAGATTTCTAGACGTTATTCTGAGGGGCTCAGCTAGAACAGCTATTTATGCCCCGAATATGACAAGCAGTTCAAGCTGAATGTTCTAATCGGTCGAACGTAAGTGGTATCTAAGTCTTCTGCAGGTTCATTTTAATTTTTATCTTGAACCAGTTATGATTGTTAAAATTCTTGATTTTAAGTGTTCATGTGGTTCATGACAGCAAGAGTGTTTTCCATGTCCGCACTCATTGGCGGCAATAACATCAATTAATGAAGATCATACGTTGATAGAACCATTCTAAACTGTTAGTAATTATAGGTCCACTTATTCTTTTAGCATACCTGCAATAACCAACTTCGGTGAAAGGTCATCCTCTAACGAATGTGAAGGACCGATTATTCTACCTCTTAACGTTAAAATGAGAACTGGAAGGCCAAGGAAAAAAAAGATTTTACCTAGATAAGAAGTATCATCAAGCTAGTTGCATTGTGGCCATTATTGTAAATTTGGACACAACCGAAGGACATGTGATATCCCACTATGAGCTTGCAATCAGAACTATTTATGCATCATCTGATTTATACAGTATGTATTAACAGGATTCCCTTTGTCCTCTATCTCCCTTCCCATACAATATTTTTAACTTTAATTTAGTTGAAACAAACATGGCAATTTTTGGCAGTCTTGAGGTCAATTTTTCTTTCTCATTTACTTAGACATTACTTTTATTTCACACACACGAGTTGTGTGACTATTGTTTTCGCATATGCGAGTTGTATGTACCTATATGAGTACAAACGAGTCTCATCACGTGATTTCCAATAGATAACCTCCACAACGACGCAATTGTGTAAAACCTTTTCTTTAGACCACCCCCCCCCCCCCCCTTTCTCCAGTTTTTTATTTTTCATATCGATCACAACATAGCAGACACAATTTTTATCAAAATCGATTAGTTTGTCATGTCGATTTGTTAGATTAGTCCATCATGGTTAAGTCCGTTCCAACATGATTGCTACCAACTTCTTCACAATTATTACTAGAACTAACGCGGTTTTTTTGATTGGATAAGCACTACTTAAACATACACTTTACACGATTGGAACATAATTTAGTTGAAACAAACATTCCAATTTTGGGCATCCTTGAGGTGAAGCTTCCTTTCTCATTTACTTAGACATTACTTTTATTTCACACACGAATTGTGTGACTTTATTGTTTTTGGATACACGAGTTGTATGGACCTATATGAGTACACGTGAGTCCCATCACGCGATTGCCAATAGCTAACCTCCACAACGACGCGATTGTGTAAACCCTTTTCTTCAGACACCCCCTCCTCTTTCTCTAGTTCTTTATTTTTCATATCGGTCACAACATAGCATACACAATTCATGTCTAAATTGATTAGTTTGTCATTGTGATTGGTTAAGTCCATTTCTACATGATTGCTAACAACTCATTTACAAACATTACTAGAATTGACGCGATTTGTTAGATTGGGAAAGGACTACTTAAACAGACAATTTTACACGATTGGAACATAAATTGAATAAGCATAATATAAGACACTTTAAAACACTACGACTGGAACTAGTTAGATAACGATAACATAACAAATTTAACAAACAAGAGACTTGATTGCACAATAGACCCACTACTGCCCATATAGTAAACCCTAACAAAAAACTACTATATATTATACGGATCACCAATTCTAATTCTAAAAAATGAAAACACAAACAAACAACTACATACTGAATAATTATCAGAAGAGATCTCCTCATTTTTATCCTCCTCTTCATCCCCAGACTTTTCATCCGACTCTTCCTCATCATTATCCTTCGTATCGACATCAATTTCTTCATCTTCGTCACTCTACATCCTCCAGTATTGATCATCTGCTTCCCAAGACTCCACTTGCTCGTCTGATAAATCCTTCGAAGACTTCCTATGAGACTGTTTCCTCTTTATTATATTCCTCGTGTTCATCCCGGTCCTTCAGCTTTTTGGATACCACTCGTAGTCTGAATCCTCCTCTGGAAACGACAAAGAGTCTCCTGAGTTATAGTCATCCTCAGGTGCAAGCGAGGATGAAAAATCATATTTTAATTTGTCGGACGAGTACACGGTTGTAGTGGAGTTCTTGTAGTCGGAGTGCTTATCACCATTATCGGAGTACCCTACAAACCCAATGCCAATTAGGGAAAAGACAATCCATTGTCTAATCAAATGGCACTAATTATGACGCGAGTTTAATACTTATCACAATAACCAACGCCTACTAGTAACTATTGACGCGATTGTTTTAATATACCACCATATTTAATATTGACTTACACGTATTCAACGACCTTTAATTGTCACATAACTATTGAGTGGTATGTCTATGCACTAAAGTTCCACGCGATTCATTAATTTTAATTATATTTTCGGTAGTGTTTATTCTAAGGAGGTGGGTTTGAATTAGAACCAACTCTATAATTATATATAATGATATACTCGACACCTTACTCAATAATCCACCTTGTTTAAAAAATGTTAAAAAATGTTTAATTGGCACATAGCTAAACAAATTTAAATAAGTTGTAAATGATGTTTGTGAGTTCTGAATTATTTCAAACAAGCCATATATTTGAAACATTAAGATATTACACAACGCGATTTGTGTGAAAATCAAGTATCCAATACGCCGCGACTTCAGGGTGACACATTTTTAACTTACTAAATAACTTCCTTCTTACTTCATACGAGTTAGCCTTATTAATGGCTACACATCGTCGCGATTGTAAAAGCCATTCATTCAGTCCACCATTTGAAGTGTTACGCCAGTCATTACACAATGCGATTTGTGTGAAAATCAAGTATCCTATATGCCACGAGTTAGGGGTCCCACATTTTTAACTTACTAAATAACTCAATTGTTACTTAACGCGAGTTAGCCTTATTAATGGCTACACACAGTCACGATTGTGAAAGCCATTCATTATGTCCACCATTTGAAGTGTTACGCGACTCACTACACAACGAGATTTGTGTGAAAATCAAGTATCGTATACGTCGCGAGTTAGAGGTCACACATTTTTCACTTACTTAATAACTCCGTTCTTACTTCACGCAAGTTAGTGTTATTAATGGCTAAACACTGACGCGATTGTGAAAGCCATTCATTCAGTCCACCAATCAAAGTGTTACGCGACTCAATAGTGAAATAAAAGTATTCCCTAACGCGATCTAGACAAAAATATATCACTGCCATTACATCCATTTTAAAGAAAATTATACAACCATTTTTCTTGAATGAGCATTATATTATTAAATTCAAGAATATTCTAGATTGAAATCAACAACCCCGGTTCCCATCAACCGGTGAGCAATTGGCAATCACATCTTCTCTCTCAATAATCGCTTCCTTCAAGAACACAATCATATCTCTTGATATCCAACCATTAATTTCCCACTTTCATAAGTCTGTTGTATTTTCAAGCAATGCGAGACACAGATCAAATACACCTAGCAAGGGTTCAGATTTTAGTTTGTTGTACCTCGAAACGACTTCTTCTCAGCTACGAACATGAGGTGCGACAAATCCAAGCCTCCCATAGTTAAAGTACATCCTGCATAACACTTCATCGAAAAAAATTTGGTAGTGTCATCGGTAATTGTTGTCTTAACGTACTTCACCGCTTGAAGAAAGTGTTGGTCTTTATCCACGCACCAACTCATACTCAAAACTATTTTTAGTGTGTAAATTGTTTTCATTTAGAGTAAAAGTAGAATTCTTGAGGTTTATATAAGGGGGAAAAAGTAGGTGGCTAACATTTGGCGGGTCATAATTATTTGGTGTAAGTTTTGGCAGGCAAGTAGCAATCACTCCCAAAAAATAGGCGGGACTTTAACTATACAAATAGAGTTAGAGTTATCATGTGATTTGCATGATAATTAGTACGCGTGATACACAAATAACATAATAATGCGATTTGCGTTATCTAGTCCCCGTATACCGCGTGATTTACTCTTTCATTTTACAATCCTATGTTTACTATTATATTAATATGTTTTACGTTATCAATATTCATATAACATGAGATTTAGTAATTTGTTTATGGTTAGTGATCTACAAGGGTCCAAATGGATATAATTGTTGGATACAATGGCCACACTAACTTATATTAAGAAAACAACATTGTCCTGACAATAAAATGACACCCCATAACCCATCAAAATTCAATTACATACGAAGATGTCCTTCGAGTACTGAACTAAATTAAAAAACAATCATACATCCAACACCCTCATATTAGTGTTTTTATCATTTAGGAAGTGGTAAAACATTTATGCACGTGCTTGAGCGGACATTTGTATGTTATATTCCTTGGGTATAAATTCGTGCTGGATAATGTCTTTAACGTACTGACAAACGAAGACTCCGCGGTCAAGTGAATCTTTTTCTTGCTGTGGAATATCTCTAACAACTTTAACTTTGAATCCATTCTTCACACGTGGTATGTATTTTTTCTTTATACAATAATTCAGTTGCTCAAATAGAAACTGATGAGGTTATTATATTTTAAATAACATGTAAAACCTTACACTAGTTGTAATCGTTAAGCAACTTCACGCGATTTTTGCACATAATGAACTATTACTAGTTTATACCAGAAATGCATTACGTATACAGCTCATGAAATCTAATGTTGTAAATCACATTACATCAGCACGCAAGTTCTATGCATACAACACGATTCTCATACACTACAAATGTGATTTGCGAGCAATGATTGAGAGAATCACGCGATAGGAACACGCGATTCTTCCATGCACATGCAAAAAATGAACATACAACATCATGAAATACGGTTTCATACTCCTTACCAATGCTTCGCCTGTTTTTCTAGTGTTATCTGGAGTGAATTTTCTAAGAGGGAACATGGCATTGTAGTTTTTGGCCAACCCATTCTCCATGTCTATCACCAACAACGTCGAGTAATTAGCTCCATTATCATTTATGTTGCATACCAGAATGAATGCGATAAATGTGTCCTCCCTCATGATTTCAAAAACTCTGTCAAAAGCGTGTGAAATATCTTCTTTCAATGCTAGTAATTTCTGTAATAAAACCCGCGTACAACAAATCAACTTCTGGTTCACTTACTATGACTATATAATAATTATATACTAACCATTGCGATCCCAGAAATCTGAATAGCTCTGCATTTTCAACTGTCCTTGTCATCAAACCCTTTGAAAGCTACTTTCAAGTTTGATTTTGTAAGCAGCTTATATATTCAGGCATCAATACTCTACAACAGGACGAATTCAGAGCTATATCAAACTAGTTGTCAATTCTTTGCGAGTTATATCAATAACGAATTCAGAGCCATACTTTTGAGTCGCTTTGATCTTCGTTTCTTTGTATTTTAAGCACCTTGTGGTATTGAGTAACGGTTATTCTCTTTGTTGTTGCTATTTGAATTTCCCAAGGTTGGTAAATAGTTTCTCCCTATTGTGTTTATGTATGTAAATCCCAATTTGAATAAACGTTATCTAGTAACTGTAAAAGGACAAAAATTGTGTTACATAGCAATCAAAATGTGACAACTAGGTATATGTTTATTACTATAATGACCCACTTACCATTAGAGGTGCGTCTTCTTATACACTTTTAGATAAATTGTTGCCAATAAACTTTCCTCCACTCGAGTGAATAACCATCTTCTTATCAACTACTTCGAACAATGATTACGTACATAGTAAAAATCCATCATATACGGTTGGAAGATCAAAACATTCTGCTTCCCCTTCCCCTGCTAGTTGTACTTCTTTTACTTTTCCAGACTGTTTTGGTACTTCAACTTTTGTTTTTTGTTGCACTTCCAACTTGGGTTGTAACTCTTTTGGTGATTTAAGAACAGATTCGAATTCCATTACGCGCTCAGTCTTTGGTTGTTGTTTATTATGTCCTTGTGTGCATTGATGTAGTCATTCGTCTAATCTTGTTTTTTGGACATTACATAACTGTCACAATTTAACATATATATTTTTAGTATATTGGTGTTCCCAGTTATAGTTTTAACCAATTATAGTTAGCATACAATAAAATTCGAAATCAATTTAAAAGTGTTGTAACCAAATTTCACAATGATGTGTGTTGTGGTTTCTTTCACTAATCACGCGTTGTGTTTAATAAATATAACACACACGCGATTTAACTTAATTTTATTATACTTGCGCGATTTGTGTTTAACCTCTAACGCGAGACACCCTATTTATTATAGATTTGTTTGTTATATAAATAACATGTGATTCTCATTTTAATAGACGACAATTTAAAAGGTACTAGATACAAGCTTTGGTTGAATAAACATAACACGATATAGGACTAATAGACTCAACAACCTTTAGCATGAACAACGCGATGTAAGATAAATATCAAATCTTGAACATTCAACCTCTTAACAATATAGTTATAACATAAACTTCAAAATAGTTATAAGTAAAAAAACATCCCCTACTGTAATAAAACAACCAGCAAACCCCCTATTCAAAATCCAAAATATACCAAACAACGGTTTCACCAAATTAAACAAACCACCCTAACATGACTTCTTAAAGACAAAGTATATCACATAAAATAGTCATATAAAGTTGAATATTAATAAACCGCAGCTCCATCATCTTTCCTCTCATAAACTGTTTCATCTCCATCTTCGGCCACATCGTGTGTGTCTTCTTTATGGTCCTCAGGTGTAGAAACCTCTACAACGTTTTATTCTTTATCATCTTTTTTCCATTCGGCCTCTACCTTTTGGAAACCATGTTTTCTTGAAATATAAACTATAGTTTTAGGAACTTCATCCACTTTTATTGGGAACTCTACTGCTTTCTCTGGTGAATCTTCTTTTACTGAACATAACGGAATTCCACAAACCTTCTCAAGTGCTTCATTAACCCCCCCCCCCCATCTTCATTAACTTGATCAGCTTGTTCTTGAAGCTTCAAAGCCAAAGATGAAACCTCTCTTTGGACTTCTTCAATCTGTGGAAAAAATAAACATGTACAATATTAGCAACCGAGTTTATGTTCATTATAATGACGACCTTTTAGGTAACTTATTTGTCTATTCTTTCGTGCCAAAGAAATTTTAAGTCGTTTATTTTCTACCGAGTATCTGTACTTTCCATTGTTTCTCTTCATAATATCTTCCGTCCTCTTAAATAAAATATTACAAGCGCTTGGCTTGTAAACTTTCATGTTCTTCATCTGAATGCTGGAACTGCCTTCTCTACTGCATTCCCTAGTAAAAGTGTTTTGTTGTTTTAATTGCCCTTTATCTGGCATATGTGTATGCTGATCCAACCACCGCCGCAGTGGTTGACCGTAATCCTCACCTACGCCCCCGTACTCCATTGTTTGAGACGTCTCCCTAGTTTCCATTTCATTTGTTTCACCCTTTATAAAAAAATTCAACCGTTTCCCACTTCTTCCGCTCATTGTTTTTTTCCGTTTGTTTGACAACTTTATACGCCTCTGTTGTAAACTACCACAACCTCTACTAATCTCTTCTGATCCGAAGGCTATTTCTTAAGCCTCAGTTAGTTTTATCTCTCCTTCCAAGATCTACAACAACTGACCCGATTTTAAAACAAACAGTCAATAGTTACTTAGTTAAACATCATCAAGCGATTCATTTACTAATTAAGTAATACACAACACGAGTCAACAAAAATATAATTTATTAGTTGCGCAATTGAATTATATATCACCATGCGATTCTCATCATATACATACTTAACTAACACGATGTACTACTACCATATCACGCGTATTTACTTATTTCTTACCAGATAGTCTCATAATGTTATGACTGTGTGAGTCGTCTATAATATATCACGCGATCCATCAGCGCAATATCTTTAAACTAAACAAAAATATTGATTACCTTATCATCAGGGAGCTTCCGCAACCTTTTAATCATCATCATAGTTCACTCCTTGCACTTCAGCCCTACCATTTGTAGCACATAGGAATCATGTTGGGCCTTACAAAATCTTCCCCTAACATGGTGTGCTCAATTATGAAGGGTTGCAAAAAAATCTGAGTCATATCACTTTTCATCCAAAACAAAATGCTACACACCAAACTCATACTCACCAATAAATCTGCTATGCAACCGATGACGTGATCGGGTTCTCTTTTTTCCAAACAATTCACCATAGACTTGGTAAGCTTCTCAACCATTTCCCCAGACCATTCATAGTCATTAATTTTGACCATGTTTTCTACGTAGAAGACCATTGTCCACCCGGTGATATCTCTGAATATAGAGTAGAAGAGGGTATAGCAAATGAAGAGTATCAAAAGCTTCGCAATGTCAATTACTGATTCCTCCCCCCTCCCTCTTCTTTATTTCTTTTTCTATGGCTTCCTGTAACAAAACAAATAGTGGTTAGTTGACTGGATATTGTCGAACAACCTCTCTTTCATTAACTCTTATTTCTACCTTGATCATCGCATTTGAAACAGATTTTTGGTTTGTTGGTCCACTTTTCCTAGCCCTTGGCCGCAAGAAATATTTTTTCATGAGTGGAGACTCATTCTCTGCACCATCATCAAATCTTCTAGTGAATGCCCCTGCTTTGTTCATAGGTATTTCCTTTGTTTCGTTGGTTGTTAGTTTAACATCTTTGGTTGTCAGTTTAACCCTCTTCGACCCTATTCTAGAACAACCTTTCTTCACAAAATATCTCTTCACAATCTCCTCTATAACCTTGTTAAATTTCTTCTTCGGTAAATCTTTGTTTCGTAGCATGAAGGAAGCTTTTAGTAAGGTATAGAATGGTGTGTTCTTCATAGCCTCAATATGCTAATCAGCCACTATATTTTTCTGCAGCAAACTCAATATGCTAACTAAACCAGACCTGTAGAAAGTACCTTTGCCCATAGCTGAACCTGAAATTACAAAAGAACAGTTTGGTTAGACTTTTTTTTCATATAAATCACGATTTGAGTTCTAAATTTATTACGCATATGCGATTTACCTAACGTGTTTCTTAACATTGCGATTTACAATATACAACTTACACAAGATATAATATGAACTTCAGAAACTACTATACTTATTACACATTACTTCTTACGCGAGATACAACCTACACTTCTTACGCGATGTACATATTAACCTAACTTAATCGACATTTTCTCTGCTTACTAAACAACAATTCACATACACTTCAAACTACAACACACACGCGATATACAGAACAATACACACGCGAGATAGATATTAACACTACTACAAAATAACTCTCCAAACGCATTGTCACACTGAAGAAGACGCGATATACCATATACACATGCTGCAATTCCCAGATTTCACTTTCAAACAGGCATGCACGTAAAGGAAAACAAAAAACCAAACAATGTATTCGACTACAACTGAAAATACCCAAAAACCAACCATAGACAAGTCTGATCCTTCTCAGAACAACTAAACTATTTAGCGGTCGGTCAATGGTTCCACTTGACTTTCCCTTTAAACACAAACGGAGACAAACCGGTTGGTAATTCGAACAACCAGTAAAAATATACTCTTAAGCAACATATGTAACAAGTATCGACGTACCTGCAAACTACTTTAAACTGATACCCATTATTCCGTCGTTCACTTGCAATGGTAGTTCTGCGTTGAAAGCAGGAGATGAAATTTGCCTCAACACTGGAGTACAATCCCAAGACTTCTACCATCGCCGAAATTTGAACAACAACGCATGACTTGTTTTAGAGTTTCTATAAAATTTGTGACTGTCCTTTTTTCGTCTTTTGGCTTTCTAAGGCTTATTAGGATTTGGGGGTGAAACTTAAAATTAAAGTAATAAAAAGTAACTTTGAACCTATTTTCTCTTTCCTATAGCTTTAAGGTTATTTTGGTCACAAATTGGGTCTTGAGTACTAATGGGTAGAATCTAATATTTGGGTACTGAAACGGGATATCAAACTTGGAAATGTATTTTCTGGTACTTTTCTCTTTGGGTTATATATATACTTTTTAGAAATAATTTTAGCATAAAATAAAAAATTAAATTAGATAATTAATAAAGTAATAATTCTATAATGTAGGTAATAGTTGCATTTAATTTTGAGTTATTATCTAATTTCACATTTGGCTATTAATACATATCAAAAAATTATATACAGGATAAATTGTTTTTTTACAACACTTCTGTCTTTTCGGTTGTCAATATGTTGGAAATAGAAGTTTTTTGTTCGACTATTTATTTTGACCTATTTAATGAAAAACAGATCTGTTTTTATAGCGGGATTACAACGAGCCCATTATTTCGTTAAGTAACCTTCTCGGTGGATACAGTCTTGGTATTCTCTTAATGTTTTTTTATATAATTACTCAACGATTTGGGTTAGGTTTTCGTCGCGTGAACCGTTACAATATATAGCCTGCTAAATGATTTTTTCAACCACGCCCAATATTTACCAAAATTTATCCTCGTCTATTTTTTTACGCTTCTGATTTAACCCAATTATTTTAACCTCCGCCCTAAATTTAGCCACTTGACCCTATTTGACTCTTTGACTTTCCTCTCTCTCATCTATCGATCTACCTCTGCCCTCTCTCTTATCTTCACTTTTCCAACGAACCTTAATTAACTCTACCTTCTCTCATCTTCAAAATCCTACGAACTCCTTTCAGATTCTTTTGAAAATCATAATCTCATATATGGCCTCCCTAATCTCTCGGTGGTGGTCCTAACAGTTGTTCAAATGTATGATTTCTTTCTTTTTATTGTTAATTAAGTTCGATTTATTCCCAATCCCTTTGTCTTTTTCTATTATCTCCTCTCTAAACTAATGTACAGTTTTAGCATAAGTTTAAATTTTATTGTATATTAGTTTTTGTTCTATTCGATAGATATGCACGTGATCTGTTAGTTTATAGTGGTTTATTGTTTGTTAATAGATTGGTGTCGTATGTTAACACTTAACTTGTCTATTGCAGGAATATGGGTTGCATCAAGGTGTTGATTAGAAAGAGTATTGACAACATGTAATGATTGTCTAACATAAGTAACGTATTTTCCAGTGTGTGTTTTTAATTTTATATACTACAGTTTGTTTATTAGAGTCTTGTTCATTGTCGTTTCGCAGAAACAGACGTATGTTCTAAAGCAGGTAATATTTATTCTATGAGTTTTAGTATTAAGCTTCGTATATACGGTAATTGTGAGTATATTATGTTTTTTTTCAGTTTACAATTGTTTATTGTTTGTTAATATATTGGTGTTGTTGTCTCTTAACACTATGTTTGTCTGTTGTAGGAACGTGGGTTGAAGCAAGGTGGTAAAGAAGCAGACCATCTATCATCAACATGTATTGACTCTCTTAAACTGTTGGTTTAAGTATTTTGCTTCACTTATGTTCTAAATGTGACTCTATTGTGTTAATACTCTATTTGAGTCCAGATTTATAGTTATAAATCTGACATGGATATTGTATTTTGTTTATGTTGTGAATCATTGATTTTGTTAGTATGTATTGTGTTTGTGATTTAGAGAGTATGTGTTAATATTGTGTTTGTGATTCAATAAGTTTGTGTACTAAGATATTGTGTTAATGTTGTGAGTCAGTGATTTAGTGAGTATGTATTGTGTTTGTGATTTAGTGAGTATGTGTTAATATTGTGTTTGTGATTCATTAAGTTTGTGTTAACACTCATGTATTGTGTTGATGTTGTAACTCAGTGATTTAGTGAGTATAAATACCATGTTGTAGATCATATATACGGTTTGATGTTCTATTTTTAGTTGTCTTTAGGCTATTTTAGGTGTGGTATATTCAATATTATGTTTTTAATTACAGTTTGGGGATCTACTTGGGTTTACAGGTCTGTAATTTAACTATAACAATTTAAGTATAAAAAACACTATTTTTTATGAGAATGAGTTCTTATGGTGTACATTCATTTATGCTTCTTGTTGTTATTGTGTTTAATGTTTCAAATATGTTTATTTGATGTTTTCAAATGTTTTTGGAAGGTATGGATTGTAAAAAGAAAAACCTCAAAGGCAAACAAGCAATGTTAGATAAGCCAAAGAAGCTACTATTCATTCCGGTACCTCAAATTCGCAATCGTTCCCTCAAACTCCATGATGAAAAATCCTCTCAACCCCCAGCTAGAAAGTATCTGTTAGGAAGGGTAGCTATTGTTCGTCTCCACACAAGATGGAATACCTACCTCAAACAAATTCCTATCCATACTCCTAATCCCACTCCTACTCATACTCCTACTCCCACTCCAACTCCAACTCTCACTCTGATTGCAAGTCCAATTGGGGATGTTTCTGCATCTACTATTTCTTTTAGCACTTAACATGAGATAGATTCTGGTGACTTTCTAATGATTTGCAGCCCGTCTGAACCAAGCATATCTCACTAGCCTCCTTCTTAAAGTATATCTGAGGACTGTGAATGTAAAAATTGTTCAGAATAGGAGCAGGAAGATGCTTATGAGGGAGAAGATGAGGGGGAAGATGCTGATAAGGAGGCCGATAAGCAAATGGAAGTAAAGCAAAATAAGTGTGACGCCGATCAAGAGGAAGTGGAACAAGATGAGGCTGGTGACGTTCAAAAGGAAGCTAGCGGAGAGGACGTTGGTGTTGATCAAGAATGAGTGGTGAAACATTGCAAATGTCGTGGGTATGCGCTACCTAAACCAAAGCTCAGTCTGGACCGTAAACACGCCACGATCTATGAGGACATATAAGTTTCTTAGTAACGTACAACTACATTTATTTCCATTTAAATACTATTAATTTTTTGCTAAACTGATTTTATTTTTGCTTTAGATTGCATCAAGATGATATTCCTCGCTGATTTGCCCCTGAAAAAGGCTTCGACTTACAGGCTTCTGGGAGACTTTTGAGAAGACACCCCGTGTTTTGTTCATGTATTAATTTATGGAATTGCATAATTGATTCGTTTTTGTTTTGTTTATAACAATGCTACACTGTACAAGCCAGCAATCATGATATTGTCTACAGGCTGTTCTTGGAACAACTAAATAGTTGTTACAAGAATTTTGTGGCTAGAATGAAAGGAAGTTCCTTGAAGAGTGCCAGCCTGCAGCATCCATCAGCTGAGCTGATTAATATATGGTCACCCTTCTTACCGAATAGGCCAAGATTATGGAAGTCATGGGTTTATTTTTAGTGTAGTCCTAAGAAGATGAAGTTGTCGCAAACAAATGAGAGAAACCGCAAAGCTCATCATGGTGGGGGGGACCCATGCTGGTGGATTAAGGAGCCATTCCCGATCAGTTAGTCAACATGTAAGTGTTTTTAACTACTTTGAATTTAAGCTGAGTTTATGTTTTTAATTTATTAATTGTTACCCTATGGTACAGTTTGAGGAAATCAGAGAAATGTTATCGGTGGCCAAATGCCTGAGGTTTACATACAGCAAGAAGGATAGCCACGACAATTCTACATCAGAATTTGTGAACCCCTCATCTTTTACAATCATGGTATTATTTTGGTTTAATCAGTTTCTTATAAGATTATATGTATATGTACGTAGTAACTTGCATATTTGGTTTAGTTGATCATTCTGTATACATGTTTCATAGTAGGATTAGTAATTGTATCCAAGTTCTTGTGGGTTCCAAAAGACATTGTCTATATATGTTCCATATTAGGATTACTAATGGTTTGTGTGCGCTTTGACATTTTGAATGACATTGTCTACATATGTTACATAGTAGGATTACTAATTGTTTTTTTGTTTCCTTGACATTTCTAACAAAAAAAATTATATATGTTTTACAGTACGATTAGTGTTTATTCTCTCGTGTTGGGAGCGTTGGTTTTATATATTTGCATGTGGTTATTGCCTTGTTTGTAAAATGTGATTGTCTTCATAGTTTAATTACTCTTTTGTTCTTGTCATGTACTTCATATAGTTATATGTTTTAATTGTTTCATGCATAATTAATAAAGGTCATTAATTGTGTTCCGAAAATTATAGGAAGAGTGGAAAGAAGCGGTCAAGTCAAAACATGGTGACGACGCGGACCTGGAATCTGTTGATTATCCAGACCTATTCTTGTCTCTTCCAACGGTGAAATCGAGGAACAGGAAAGGGCGTTTAATTGGAACAGGACTAGCCAAGCATTCTTATAACATTGTTGGGAGGAGTTAATCATAATGATTAATATCTTATGTTTTGGATTGTGAGGAAGAAAAAAAAAATTGGTGGAGAAAAATAAGAAGATGTCGTAGAGGAATGTGATGCTTGAGAAAGATATCAAAATTCTCATTGTACATTTTAAATGTGATGTTGCGGAGAAGATTATGTCGGGTGATGTGAATTGGTTCGGCAATGGGAATAAAAATAATGCAAGTGTTGGTGATATCAGCAGAGATTGTAGTGGTGATGGTACTAGAGGCTCTTCTCCAGCTTGATAGTTTTTTATCTTGTATGTGGTAATCACATATTTTTTGCTGTTGTTTTGTATGATATGTTGGGTTTTGGGTGTATGTTGTACACCAAAATTGGTTATTGTGTACTTTGGATATCTGTTTTATGTTTAATCAAAACTTAATGTACGTATGATTTCTCTTAATATATGTACGTAATGTTTTATCAAAATCTTCCGGTTTTTGTAGTTGTATTTGAATTATTTAAATGGGTATCATAGCTTATGATCTAACATAACTAGATTTCTCTAAATAAGACTTAGTATGAATATAATTTAGTGATTCAACAATTTTAATTAATTTGGTTTGAATACTTGGTTTACAAAATTGAATCTAGGTATCATTGGACTTAATTGTACAAATTGTACATAGTTATAACTAGTAGTTAATAATAATACTACAGTTCGGTTCCATATGACTTAATTACAAGGTAAATTGAGTTTATATACCATAATGTAAATTGAAAAAAATAAGATAATATAAATTGAAAAACAAGTAGTAATAATAAATCTAATGTAAAGGCTAATACTAGTAGGAATTAACTACCCGAAAGGTAAAAATCAAACTTACAGACCTCTTCCCATAACCCGGTTGACTCTAGATCTGAAACTATCGCAGATAATCAGTTACGAGAGAGTTTGCGTAAAATATCAGTCCATCCTCTTCACATAGAAAAATACAGTCCATCTTTTTCACCTCAGTTTTATGTAACCATATCGAGACCTTCAATAAGTAGGCGAGTCTCTGTACTTTCCAATCTTTTTTTTCGATTTTGATTGTTGGTTGCTGCTATAAAAACTATGATCTCGAATTGCTGCTCTAATTCTAAGATTCCTAATGTGAATCCAGTTACGTAAATATATTGTGTTAGGATAATCTATTTATACTGTCTATATTCGAATCTAGTACGACTATCTTAGCTAGTGTCTTACATCTTTTATTACGTATCACCAGTCCTTGCCATATTCCTACTGATGTTCCAACTTCTCGTGAGTGGATGTATCGTAGTTTACATCTTAGTAAGACTGTTGTTACAGATGAGTTCTTTGATAGTGTCGATGATTTCATTTTACGAGCTCAGATGCACATAAGTTCCATATGAGAGAATAGTTTGATATTGTATCCCTATTCAAAATGTAGAAATATTTACCCAAATGCAATTGATATAGTGCACCAGCATATCGTGAGACATGAATTTGTGAAAGACTACTACTGTTGGGTATATCATGGAGAGAGTTTAGGGAGTGCGGATAATTCTCAAGGCAGTCTTGCTAACCAATTTGCTGGGGACCAATATCATGAGATGGTAGGTGATGGTTTGGGATTCTGGAAGCCCATCAATAAGGGTGAGTCTTCAAATGGGATTGTTGTGGCATACGACAAGCTGCTGCATGATGTTCATGAACCAGTTTATGAAGATTACGCTACAATATCCAAGCGGAACCACGAGCGCTATGTTTCTATTATGAGACCACTAACACAAGACAGAGAAAACAAAATTCTTTCTACATATTTGAAACCAAAGAAGTTGTTGATGCGCCTTCGTCTGCCTTACCCGAAAATGGACGCATGCGTTGATATTTTATGTTGTTTTATGGAGATGGAGCCAGCCTCGAGTGTTGTTTCTAGTGAGGTAAGTCGTGTTACAAAGTATAATCTAATATAAGGAAATGTGTAACTCAAAAAGTGCTAAATTACTTACCCATAAGACCTAGACTGTAAAGCATGTATATGTCAGGAAAGACTGCTAAGAATATGACATTACACTATTATAATCCATCTATTGATGAATTCATGACACACCCAAGCCAATGTGAGAGTTGGCTTATGTACTGATACATTCAATCCATTTGATAAGTTTGCCAAGAATTACTCTTGTTGGTCGGTAATGGTGTACGTTTAAAATCTGCCACTTGGGTTATGCATATAGGATCCTTACATTTTTATAGCACTTATAATACTTGGTCCTCGTAGTCTGGGAAGAAATATTGATGTGTTCATGTGGCCATTAGTCGACGAGCTTAAGCACCTATGTGGTGATGCTGTTGCGACATACGATGCTGAAAACTAGGATAATTTTACGATGGGAGTAGCGCTAATATGGACGATCAATGATTTCCCCGGTTATGGCATATTATATAGCTGAAGTGCACATGGTAAATTGGCATATCCGTATTGTACGACTGAAACAAATATACATTATCTTGCAAGAGGTAAGAAGGTATGTTGGATTGTCATCAGAATTTTCTAAGTAAGGACCACCCGGACATGAAAAAGAAAGTTGTATTTTTGAAAGGTAAAATGGTTACACATGTAGTTGAAAATGAGCAACACACTAGGAGAGAAACACTAGATTTTGTTCTACATGCCACTCCTCCGAATGAATTCGGTGAATCCAATCGCAAGAGCAAGTCACCAGGAAATGGTACAAAACATCATTGGACAAAGAAAAGCATCTTCATGGAGCTACTTTACTAAAAGGATAATGTGATTAGGCACAATATAGACCTGATGCATACCGAGAAAAACTGTTTGGAGAACATGATGTTTACTATCATGGATGTTAAATCAAAGACTAAGGACAATGCAAAAACTAGGGAAGATATGGAGTATTTATGCTCAATGAGCTATTTGAATCTGACTGATGACCCAAGGTTATAAAAGGTTAAACCAAAATCTAATTATGTACTTAGCAAAGACCAACAACAGGTTGTTCGAACATGGCTACAAAATTTGAAGTCGTCGAATGATTATGCAAGTAATCTCTCACGTTGCACATATGTAGAGGGTTTTGTTGGCTTGAAAAGCCATGATTGTCATATCCTTATGGAGAAATTATTACCCGTTTCCTTCCGTCTTTTGTTACCTAATCTAATATGAGAGGCAGTAGTTGATTTGTGTCATTTTTTCCGAGACCTCTGTTCATCAACCCTTCATGTTGAATATTTACTTGTGCTAATATGTAAGTTGGAGAAGATATTTCCTCCAATGTTCTTTGATGTAATGGAGCATCTTTTGATTTATTTTCCATATGAAGCGCTTAATGGTGGACTTTGTCAATATCGGTGGATGTATACTTTTAATTCGTAAGTTTTTCCTGATTGGTTTTAGTAAATGTTTACGTTTTTTGTTACAAATTAATCGACACAAACCTCTCTTTAAACCTGGTTAGGTATCTTGGTAAGGTGAAACTCATGGTGACTCAAAAGGCATATGTTGAAAGATCCATCTCACAAGCATACCTTCTCAAAGAGGTATCATCATTTTGTGGGATGTATTTAGATGAAAATGTGTAGACAAGTCGGCAACAACCACCGAGGAATGATGATGGCGGCAAACTGGAGGTTGACGAACGTTTATCAATCTTTCGACACCCCGGCAGACTAAAGAGAGGCAGGAAGAAGTTAGAATACTTGTCTAAAATATTCAAACATGTTACAAAGATATGTCTTGAAGAATAACCATGAAATTGGCACTATTATTGAATGATTTTTTATTGATTCACCATGATATAAAAATTACAATACTAATGTTAATTTTTCAGATCCTACAATTCAAAGCTTCTTCAACTCAATCTCGATTCTATTGCAGCAGAGCTCGATCAATATTTTGTCGAGATCTTTGGTCCTTGGCTAGAAGAATATGTAATATTCACTCTACTTGTTACTTCTTTGTTTAATCACCATTTTGTTGCTTTCATTTTTGAGTACATACAATCTCGAAGTCAAACGTATATGTTATTATGTTGCTTATGTTATGAACTCAATTTCTTCGCGGTAGTAATTTTAATTTTGGTTTGAGTAGTTTTATTTAGTATAAGAGTGAGATTTTGTGTAATATGTAGTAGCCAACTCCTTACTTTTCCAACAACTATTTCACTGTCTTTGCAGCATTATTAGCAGGTTATAAATTAGTCATGGTTTATTGTTTTTTGTGAGTTTCATAAATTACTTTCTTCCATGCTTATTCATAGTTTGGTAAAAACATCGATACATTGGATTTTCATATATCAATATTGGCCAATAGTCCATATTGTGAGATTCGGAAGTTCGAAGAATATTACACCAACGATTAGCTCTTTAACACAAAACATGGAAGAGGGCATAAGATAAACAATAGTGGTGTCATGGTTGAGGGGATATATGGTGCTGATATGTTAGACAACTATGGACAAATAACAAAAATTTGGGGCGTATCCTATGGTGGGGTGATAAAATCGATTGTGTTTTTCAGATGCGATTGGTTTAGTAATTATACAAGAAACATGTGAATTCACCCTACAATTGTTTTGATATAAATTCATCGAAGAAGTTAGATGTCATAACATGATTCATTCAAATTGGCTGCTCAAGATCGACAAGTCTATTATTTAGATTATGTATCAAAATAAGCATCTTATAAAGAATGGGTAGTTGTTTGCAAGACAAGGGTCTGAAATAAAATAGAAATAACATATGTTATTCAAACCAACGATCGAGAAGAAGTATAAGTTGCTGAAGCAACACAACAAGGAGTCTTCCAAGAATCTGAAATGCCTCCGACGATGCTGCTACAACCCGATATGGACCTAAATGATCCTAACGATCTTGTTGATCCCCAGATGTTTTGAGATCGATGAAATAGAAGAGTTTAATAATGAGTTTGTTAGTGATGAAGATGGCATAAATTATGTAAGCGGTGATCAATACAATATCGAGTTAGACTAATTAACAATGTTAATTAATATTGTATATTAGATGTCAATATTGATGAATTTGAATCTATTTGTTGAGTTGATTAATTTGATATTATCAATATAATATGTTTAATTTTATAAATTGTGAGTTTGAGTAGTAGATTCAGCTTTATGTTTTGTTAGTTGTATTCTATTTATTTTAGGCATGATTGGGTGTAATTGTAATGTAACTTGACTATTTTTTCCACAATTTCTATTTCTGCAACGGAATAGACACTCTTGAGCAATGAACTGTTAATAAAAATACATTACTTGACCAAATTTTCATCTCTTTTGCACAGACTAATATTTAATTATTATACCTTAACCCTTATTTTATCTTTATCAAATATAATAACTATTGCCTCACTTATTGTAAAGCCCTAAATCAAAACCTTCTTATCTCTTCTCTTTTTGCTATTAGATATGTTCTAAATGAACAAAGCTCAGCTTGTTGCTTGAGTAAGAATCTGTAGGTTCTCGATAAAGAAAGCTCATATTATTGCTCGAGTAACAATCTGTAGGTTATCGATTGGTAAATATGTTTATGTTTTTTATCCTAAACTCCATAAGTTATACGTCTACCAATGGTTTTTTTGTTATTAACATTATTTAGGTTTATGTTTATGCCTTCACGCATATTTCAATTGTTTATTTTGTTATAAATGTTTTTTAGGTTATTATTTATGCCTCTATGTATCTATCGATCGTTTGTTTGGTTTTAAATTTTGTTAGTGTTGATGTTTATGCCTCTGTATTGATAGATATTATGTGTATAGTGCTGTTTTGGTTGATAATTAATTCATGTTATGCCTATTTGTTAAGATGTTTCATATGTTAAAATGTTTTATTGTACATGTTTGTTTGTGTTGATTTTTATGCCTCTTTGGCGATAAATATCAAGTGTATGCTGCTATTTTGCTTGAGAATTACTTCATGTGTTAATATGTTTTATAGTGCATGTGCATTGAATGTGTGTTGATGTTTATGCCTCTGTGTTGATAGATATTATGTGTATGTTGCTGCTTTGGTTGATAATTAATTCATGTTAGGCCTATTTGTTAAGATGTTTCATGTGTTAAAATATTTTATAGTACATGTATGTTTGTGTTAATGTTTATACCTCTATGTTGATAGATATTATGTGTATGATGTTGTTTTACTTGATAATTACTTCATGTCTTAATATGTTTTATAGTGCTTGTGTTGAATATGTGTTGATGTTTATGCTTCTGTATTGATAGATGTTATATGTATGTTGTTGTTTTGCGTGATAATTACTTCATGTTTTCCCTATGTGTTAAGATGTTTCATTTGTTAATATGTTCTAATTTTGAGAATGATGTTTAGGTTTATCCTTTTGTATTACGATTTTATTTGTATATCGAAATGTTGTTTTAATGAATTGTCATTATGCTGTTTAGGTTTATGCCTATGCGTTGGATTCAATTTGTAGTGATGTTTAGGGTTTATGCATCTGTTAATTATTTTTAGGGAAATTACCCCTAAGGTACCTACTCAACTATTTTATTGTCATCTAGTACCAAAGGTTTGATCAATTGTCCTTAATACCCAACTCAACTACCTAATTATCACATAGTACCTAAGTTTATTTTAATACCCTAACTACCCTCACCATTCATGAACAACCACGTAACCAAAATTTCTCTTTCCTACTTTTTCTTTTTATTTTATTTTTAAAAGATCTGTATCTTTCGAACCGGAGCTCGAAAAAAATAAATGAAAGTACCATCATTTTTGTTTTTTAAAAATGAACAAAACTAGATCCATTGATGATATTTTTTGATATTTTTAAAAAATAAAATTTCACCACTAACAATTCGCATCATATCATGAGAATTGCTCAAGAAACCCAGAGTTGCAAACAATTCGCATCATATCATGAGAATTGTTCAGAAAATCCTGAGAGTTGCAAACAATTTGTATCCTATCATGAGAATTGTTCAGAAAATCCAAAGAGTTGCAAACAATTCGCATCTTATCATGAAAATTGTTCAGGAATCCTGAGAGTTGCAAACAATTCGCATCATATCATGAGAATCGTTCAAAAAACCCAGAGTTGCAAACAATTCGCATCTTATCATGAGAATCGTTCAGAAATCCTGAGAGTTGCAAGCAATTCGCATCTTATCATGAGAATCGTTCAGAAATCCTGAGAGTTGCAAGCAATTCGCATCTTATCATGAGAATCGTTCAGAAATCTTGAGAGTTTGCAAGCAATTCGCATCCTATCATGAGAATTGTACAAGGTTTTTTTAACCAACGCGCGCGTATTTGGTCGGGGGTATTTTTGTCCAAATTTCAATTCGAGGTACCAAGTGACACTATCCAAAAAGCGGGTACCACTGGGTAATTACATAGTTGAAAAGGTATTTACTGGTACTTTTATCTTATTTTTATTGGTCATGATCTTGTTTATAATGATAATTGTTCTGAAATCATTGGTTGATGCCATTGGGAGTAGGGGATTTTCCTCCAGTTTCGGTAAATTTGTTCAAAATAAATTTTGTTTTGAAGCTTAAGTGGAATCCTCCAACCCCAATGACACCATGACCAATGTAGTAAAAATAAAGTTTGCAACAATTATGTGGACTAACGTGTGAATGCTTGTTCAGTTGTTGTTTTAGGACAAGTCCACTCCTTCAATATAGGTTACTCATTCCATATTTCAGAAGTGACCGAAGGGTTTATCAATACTATATACCTATATTGAGAGAGAGTCTCACTTGGAATTCGTTTCCTAAGTCTTATAATTGCATAAATTGCTACTGAGACCATTGATCTTGTATTTGCATACTCTTCAAGCGTATAGCGGTTAAACATACAGAATACATAATCATTGGTTTCATTGAAAATCTCTGCTCCCTGTGGCATGATAACTTCATGTACAAATAATCTCGTGTAGTAATGTGTGGCTTTGTAGAGATCAGTTATTGTCTTATAATGGTGGCATTTTTCTTTGTATAATTAGTTGTGCTTCTATTGGAATCGACATATTTTTGTACATGTACCAGTTTCAGAGCATATTAATGTTGTATTCTTGAAATCTCTAAAGGTTTATAGCGCCTTTATAGACTTCGAGAACAAGATTAATGGGCCGCAAAAAGAGTTTGTGCAATTGGTGTTTGAGGACCAGTCGAGGTCGCTTGTTGTTGAATATAGGTTATATTGCCATATATATTTTGTTGCTACTCCTTCAATATATTGGCAGTGAGTAAACGTTTTGAAATGCAATTTTCTTATATTAAGCGACAAGCCATTTCGACTAGTTTTGGTAAGTTAATTGCATAAATTATCAATGGAACC
The DNA here is from genome assembly GCA_036936605.1 of Limnanthes douglasii subsp. nivea. Lineage (NCBI taxonomy): Eukaryota > Viridiplantae > Streptophyta > Magnoliopsida > Brassicales > Limnanthaceae > Limnanthes > Limnanthes douglasii. The sequence goes on along the minus strand of JAUPFV010000002.1, from coordinate 70,849,648 downwards.
GACGAGTTTGCAGCCAATCCTTTCTTGCTTTTTACTTACGGATTATCTCGTGGAGCAATGTCTGCAGGCACATGCCAGTTCTGCCTGATCATCCTAGTTCTTTCTTTGTTATGTCCTTAATTGTGTATCCACTAAAACATGAAACGACATATTTTATACAGGTATCATTAGACACTGTAAGGGAGAAGAAGGAACAAATATAGAAGATTAAATAAGACAATGATAAGATATATCAAGTTGATGCCATCAAGTTATAGTTGTACGAAGGTTTTGCTTGAATGCTAGTTTTATTTTCCAATCATATTCTGTATTGATGAATCGTATTTAGTAGATTAATATATTTTTAAATTTGGAATAAAAAATTTAGCTAGGTAGCTATGCAACCCCATGCATAGCTACTCTAGTTTTTAAATTCCTATTTATATTTAACAACAGACATTTATTGAAGTGCAAAAAATGTTACAACAAGTGAGCAACACTTTTTTTTTCTTTTTTTCGGAGGGAACCCGCAGCCGCTACTCAGAGTGCAATGAGTGCGCACATGGTAAACCCTCAGTCTGACGCGATAGCCTGCAAACCAACGCTATAAGTTAGACCATACAAGGTGACAGGCACGGCCGAGAAAGCATATGTAGAGGAAATCGAACTCATGACCTTTTGATCACAAGCATGTCTTACTCAACCAACTCGACTACCCCCTGCAACAACATAAAGTGGATTGGAAATTAAATTCAGATTATTTCCAACATAAGTGCAACATTGTTAGCGACTGCAACAATTAATTATCATGTAACAGAAATGCAACGACCATTGCGATGGCGGACACTAACAAAATTAACTGTTTTGATAAATAAGTGTCATAGAATCGCAACCACTCTTGAAATGAAACAATTAGTTATAATACAACATACGTGCAACTAATTGTTGCGACAACAAACACACTAACAGACTTAACCATTTCGATAAATTAGTGCCACGGAATCGAAACACTTCTTGCAACGTCGTGACTTGGTTCCATCCAGGTCAAATTTTGCAACGACACTCGATGCAAAACTGTACCAAAAGAGTTCGGCTGGCAACTAAGTTTGGTTAATGACTCCACTTAACACAACCGACGTTTCCGGTCTCTGACCCGTTGTGAATGAGTTATTGCAACAGGCTCGAAACAATATTTGTCATTCTCAAAGCATTGTTAAAACCAGTTTATCCCGTAATGATATCAGACAAAGAGTAAAAAGTAATAAAGACATTTCTAATTCATTGATTTTGGTTACTATCAGTTAAAAAACATGCAATAAAAAAGTTATCCTCTAAAATCTTCGATCTTCCATTTCTGGTTTCTAATTTATCAATAAAGTAATTTATAATTCATCAATTTTGGAAAAGATAACTGAGTTGAATATAAATATAACTCTACTATCTCTTCAAAAAAAACCTTTTGTTTTGCCCCTTTCTTTCCACTTCTTATTAAAGATCAACACCAAAACCTTATCTTTTTTGTAATAATATCGCATTTGTTTTAAAGAGTCTATTTGTTCTAGTGATGGTAATATTTTGGTAAAATTGGAAGATCAATTAGATTTTTTTCAATTTGAAAAACATGATGTTAAAAAGTGATGTACGTATCAAACTAACAAAATAAAAATGTTAAAAAATAAAAATATATCAAACGCTTTGAACTAAGCTCGACAAATACTTACCAACTAAGGAAAACGATGAAAAATTGTAAGGTTTGAAATTTGGATAAAATATATGTTTAAATAAATAAAAGTTAATTAATATTTTTATAATCACTTTATTATAATAGGATCATCCTAAATATTTAATGAATTTGGTTTTAAATTTAACGATAGATATTGCTAGGGTAAATAAAAAAAAAATATTAAAACAAAAGCGCATTCATCAAACATCGTGTGTCTAAATCTAGATATGGTTGAAATTACCAACAGGGTAACATGAATTGTTTAAAACAAATCTTATTAATTTGTCTCAAAATAGCGGACGAAGAAAAAATATATATAAATAAAAGACCAACGAATCGTTGAAATTACAAACAGAGTAATGTGACTTGTTTAAAAGAAATCTTATTAATTTGTCGCAGAATATGAAAGAAAAAAACAAAATCTATTTTGATAAACTCTTTTCTAATCCAAAGCAATTTGTGAAAGCATGTCTTTTCTACTATTTTTTCTTTAGGTATTGCCAATCGATTAAATGCAGAAATACAATGGTGGTTTTTTTTTAGTAACAACCGGTTATTTAAATCCAGTAAAACCGGTTCATTTTCTTTTTGTGTTTTCAATTTTTTTTTGGAAGCGATAGAAACATAAATGTCATTGTTTTCTTTAGTAACAACAAGTTAATTCAAATTTAAAAAATTGCATTTCTCATCTGAATTTGAATACAAAATATATATCACACATCACAAATGATCTAACTTTTTATTATGTTGGAAGATGATAATAAGAGTTAAATAAAGTATTTTTTTTATGTAGTTTTAAATTTTTCAGTACCATCCAGCGAAGTATAAATTCTATTCATATATGTATTTGGATAGCTACATAGTCGATCGACTATTCCATTTTCATTTATTTAGTAAAGTCGGTTTTAAAATCACCCGATGGCCGCTGCATTTGATGAAATCTATAAATTTAATCTATCGACTTGGTAAAATTTAGAAATTTAGTTTATGGTGAGTGGTTCTTTTCTTGACATCAAGGACTAAAATTATAGATTTTGGAAAGTCCAAAACTCTTCATAGGCGATTTTGAAGCCGATTGATTGAAAAAAGAAAACGGATAGTCGATGAATTATCACTAATTTAAACCTTTATATATATATATATATATATATATATATATATATATATATATATATATATATATATATATATATATATATATAAATTATAGCGAAACACCACCATTCTCTTAAGCAGTGCCCGGTGAGGAAACATCAACACCCCCGTGCATGTTTCACCTGTGAGCCAAACCGATGCACAATTTATTTTATAATTTGAAATAAGAAATTTATACTTCCTCCGATTAACATTATCGTGCATTCTATAGAACAAAATCTAGCAAAATATCGTGTGATTAGATTAGTGAAAGACAAATAATAACAATATGTTGTTTGGAAACACAATAATCAACATTAAGATCAAACAAAAAGTAAACCAACACTAACTTCAAACGCACAAATAGTTAACAAAGTTAAGCAAACTATGTCTACGTCTCAGGACTAGCTACAGATCAATTTTATTAGAATGAGTAAGTGACTCTACCTTTTGCGATACATTTTTATGACTCACTAAATTACTTCACCGTCTTTTAAAATTCAAAACTTCTTTAGCTTTATTTGATGAGTCTACTGTCTTTGTCAACATATCAGCTGGATTCTTGCTTCCTTGGATCTTTTCCAATATAAGCAACTTATCTTCTAATAAATACCTGATGGAATGATAACGAAGACTGATATGCTTGGTTCTCGAATAAAATGTTGAATTCTTGGCCAACTGAATTTCACTCTGGCTAGCACTATGTAGAGCGTTCTTCTTCTATTTAATCCCAAGTCGGTGAACAAACCTTGAAGCCATATAAATTATATACTGACTTCAGTCACTACATACTCAACCTTTATACTTGATAAAGTGACAATATTCTGTAATTTTGACATCCAACTAACAATTCTAGTTCCAACAGTAAATAAATAAATAGTGGCGCTTTTCCAGTGATCAACTTCACCTCCAAAATATGCATATATGTAGCCTTGTACCTTTAAATCATCCTTACCAAAGTAAAAACTTACATGTGGTGCCTAGTAGTTACCTCAAATCAATTTTGCATCTCCCCAATGAATTTTTCCTGGGTTTGACATAAACCTGCTCACAACTCTCACTGCATGACTAGTTTATGGTCTCGTACAGACCATTGCATACATCAAAGGGCCAATAGTTGAGACGCAAGTAACTTTAACCATAAAGGTTTTATCTTCCTCCGTTTGAGGGGATTGATCCTTGGGATAAACGAAAGTGGCCTGCCAATGGTGTATTAACTGGTTTGGTATCACCCGTGTTAAATCTCTACAAAACATGATCGATGTATTGTGACTGAGATAACTGTAAACCTTTCATATACTTATCTTATTATGATTTAAATTCCAAGGATCGTTTTTGCCGGATCCAAGTCCTTCATGTCAAATTCTTTTGAAAATTGATGATTTAGTCTTCCAGTATCATATATATCTGAAACTGCTACTAACATATCTTTAACATAGAGCAGCAAGGATATAACTGGACTTACATCTTTTGAAATATCAACATTGGTCACCATTACACTTCTTGAAACTTTCTTTGTGCATACAACCATCAAATTTCTTGTACCACTGTCTTACAGTTTGTTTTAGACCATACAAAAATTGCTTGTGTATGCATACCATGTTTTCTTTCAATTCTTTTAAGAAACCTTCTAGATGATACATGTATATCTCATCACCTAAGTCTTCATGAAGAAATACAGTCTTCACGTATAACTATTCAAGATAAATGTCTTCAATGGAAAAAAATACATAACACTGATCTAATAGTATTAAGCTTCACAACTGAAGCAAAAATGTCGGTGTAATCAATTCAACCTTTTTGCTGGAACCCTTTAACAACTAGTCGGGCTTTGTATCTCTTAGATCTATCGTGCTCATATTTCACGCGGTACACCCATTTGTTATGAAATGTCTTCTTACCCATGGGTAACTCAGCTAGTTCCTATATCTCATTTGAGATTAGAGACTCCGTCTTATTTTTCATGGCAAGCTCCTACTTGCCAGCATCACTGGTTTGAGAAGCTTCATCATAGCATTCAGGTTCCCTTCATAAGTCAATAGAAAATAGTTCAAGTATCTTCTGTTGGGAACATGGGGTTGAGATATCTTCTCAAAATATGAACTTCATGGGTTGGGTGTATGGTCTAGGACTTCTTGCCCATCGGTTTGTCCAACTGACTCTCCTTGTTGAAGGGGTTAGTCAAAGCAGCTATATTTTCTTGACTATATGGAACCCCCACAATATCTACAAATATTGATGCGTATAATTTTTAGTCATTTGCTTCGGTTTAATGTCTACCATTGTACATAATTATTTCATTGAAGATCACATCTCTCCTTCGTATCATCTTCATGTTTTCGTCATCCTAAATAGGATAAACAAACTCATCTTCGCCATAGCCGATCAAAAAACATTGTTTTGATTTTGGATCAAGTTTGTTCTTGCATTGATCACTTATACAAACATATACTATAAAGATAAAAACTCTTAAATGTGATAATATTATATCCCTACCACTTCATACGTCATCAGGTGTTTTATGTTCTTAGGGAACCGATGGGCCTCGGTTAACAAGGTAAGCCGATGTGTTGACTACTTCTGCCCAAAACTTTTTCGATAAACCTGACTATATATGATTTTTTCTTGTTCTTTCTATCAATGTTATGTTCATCGGTAATACCATTGTGCTGAGACGTGCCTAGCACGACTCTCTCCAACCTGATCCCGTGCTCATAGCAAAGCATCTTGAAACTAGTGTCCTCATATTCACCACCATTATCAGTTCTGAGATTTTTAATCTTCAGACCTGTCTCATTCTCAACCATAGATTTCCATCTTATAAAAACATCAAACACTTTAGATTTATGTTTTAGAAAATAAACCCAAACATTTTAATAATGATCGTCGACAAAAGTCAAGAGGTCCTGTTTTGTTCATATGAATGAAACAGTTGTGGGACCCCCAACGTCAGAGTGAACAAGCTCTAACATTTCTTTTTCTAGAGTTCCACCACTCGTTTGAAAACCGACCCTTTTCTGTTTCCAAGTATGAAATCTTCACACATGAATATATCGATTGAATTAAGACCTGGAAGCTTACCCTTTGAGTACATAATTTTTATACCTTTCTCACACATTTGGCAAGCCTCTGGTGTGATACATTTGGATTTTCGTTTCCAGCTGCTATTACAATTGAACAACTCATCTTTGCTATCTTGTAAAGAGTATGACTTTTTTTCGGCGATAAACTGTCATTAATCCTTTTTAAATCTTCCAATTGTCACCATGGAAGATCGTAGTGTAGCCTTCGCTAGCCAAGTACTCTAGTGAGATTAAGTTCTTTCTCTGATCGGTGATATTCCTGATATTTTTTAGTTTTTAGACATACCCATTCAACTTAATCTTCATAATACCTTTACCAATAATATCACAAGGCTTATTATCACCAAGATATACATTTCCAAGGTTACTAAGGACATACCTCTTGAAGAATTATTTCTTCAAAGTAGCGTGGAACAATGTTTCATAGTCTAACTTAAGACTCTTCCTTGATTTCTAAAAAGCATATTAATACATAATCTCCTTCTGAAGTGATATTTGACTGTGTCTTCTTCTCCTGGTCCCTTGGTTCTGTCTTTTATTAATATTTATAGTGGACGATCTTCCCACAATTCCAACACCCGATGTTTTTCAACCCCTGTAAATTTTTTGGATTCCTAGACTTGAACCTCCGATCTCTTGATCTGCCTCGGTAGTTTGATTTACTGCGATCATAACCTCTAGTTCAATTTATTCCTCTTGACTTTATATATAGGACTGAGGAGATTAATGACTCACCCGATGCTCTTCTTCGAATCTATTCATTGAGAACTAGGTCACGAACATCATCAAATTTCACTTATTGCTTCCTAACGAGCTGCTCACCGTCGTGACAATAGCATTCCAACTATCTGGTAATGAAGAAAAGATTATCAATGCTTGTACTTATTCATCAACATAATTTTCAACTAAACTCAACTGGGTTGCGATTGTATTGAGTTTATTGAGGTGTTGCGCTACCGATGCGCCTTCCGTCATTTACAGATTGAATAAACGCCTCATCAAGTAAAATTTGTTGGACGTCGATGACTTCTCATACATTCTAGAAAGATTCTTTATAAGAATCGTCTTGGTTGTTCCCATTATGATGTTGAAAAGAACAGTTGGGGATATCATTAATCAGATGACTTCAAGAGCTTGTCTGTCAAGAAGGGTTCATTCTTCATCTTTCATAGTCTTTGGATTTTTTTAAAGGGGTTAATAAAGTTTTTTTTAGGGATCTACAACATCAAACCTTTTTAGTCTCACATTTTCTTCGTTTGTAGCCATTGCTCCCACTCAAATCTGACCTCCTTTGGATCACTACCAAACATGTAGCTTTGATACCAATTGTTAGAGATCTTATGCAAAAGATCTTGTAATCAGATTAGTGAAAGAAAAATAATAACAATATGTTGGTAGGAAATAAAAAAACCCACAACAAGGTCAAATACAAAATAAACAAACAATAAGATCAAGCACATAAATTATTAAAAGAGATCAGCAAACTATGAATACGTCTTCAGACATGTTGTAGATCGATTTTATCAGAAAGACTCAGTGACTCTGCCTTTTTTGATACATTCACCAAACATGTCTATTGGGTTTATAGAAAGAGTTTAACAAAAAAAAAGGTATAAACAATTACAAACCTTAATGAATAATTTATAACTCAATAAATTACTTCAATATCTTTTCAACTTTAAAACTTGTTCATCTTTCTTTAATAATTCTAACTGATAATGTTTAAAACATCAGATTTAAGTTCCACTGAAACAGATCAAAATTCCAAAACTTTCCAAATTCAAATTATGGGGCTTCATTGATCAAGATCAGAATACCTGATTTCAACAGAAAATTAACTATTAGTTTTACCTTGCACACCATGTGACGTTTATGTTTCTTATTTTCTTTATAAAACATCTACAGCGAGGTGAGCCCAAGCATTTTAAGCAAAACCTGATGCATTGATTACAAGAGTGAATGTTTCATTATTCATAAAATTTAACCTCGACGAATGGAATCAGCCATGGTAGTTCTTATACAGCTTCACCAATTTTTATTTGTTGATTTTTTAGTGCTTTACCAATTTTTGCCATTCTTTGTTTCATTTTAGAGAGAGAAAGAAGGAAGTTTTTGTCAAATATTTACGTATTAAAGTATTTTAGACGATCATGATTTTGATATAGATCTTTGGTTGGAAAAAAAAATTGGAACTTGAGTTTGAAAATTATGATTAAAACTAACTTTTTAATACTATACATTATTTTACGGTTTTTTATTATATATTTATTAAAGGGTATTTTTTATTAAGTACATTAAAATATTAAATCTTTATTAGGTTGGTTTTTCTAGTGTCTAATGTTTTTAGATAGATTAAAACATTTTACTCTTTTCAAATTCTCTTTCAACCCATAATCTATTCTAACACTAGTCTAATAAATATAAAATAGTATTCTTTTCGATTTCATCACAACGATCGGAGCTCACCTATTTCGTCAAGAAAGATGACCTGTGGCTTATTTCAGTGAGAAATTCAGTGGTTTCAAACTCAGCTACAATACTTATTCTGTGGAGTTATATACGGTGGTTTGGACATTGAAATACTAGAATTTGTATCTCGCTTATAATGAGATCATGTTGTAAGCTCTCTACATAACACGATTAATGGATACCATTCAAACAGTGGTTCATTTTTTAATCAAACATACGTCTGGGGAAGTTAATCATGTAGCTAACGCACTGAGCATGAGGAGTATGATAATTTGAATAGACAGAGAGAGAGAGAAAGAGAGGTTACTGGTTTTGATTTGATGAAAGATTTGCTAGCCTACAGATCCGTATTTTGGTCATATCTTGGAGGATGTTGAGGCTGATATGAGAACTTATGTTTTTGTGAGCAATAGCGAGATTTTCAAAGGTAGTCTTGTATGTGTTCCCATTAAGAGTGTAAGAAGGTTGATAGTGCAGGAAAGACACAATGAAGGATATGGTGGTTGCGATCAGACTTTTAAGTTAATATATCATCAGTCTTATTGGCGACGTTTGAGGAGAGATGTTGTTCATTTTGTGGAGTGGTGTAGAACTTATCAGATGGAGAAATGATGAGTTTCAATGCAGTTTTGTATCTTCTTTTACCCATGCTAGAGGGACCATGGAGAAGTATGAGCATGCATTTTTATTCTGAGTTACCTCTTACACAAAGGGGTTATGATTTTATTTTTCTCGTTGTTGATCATTTTTCCAAGTTGGCTCACTTTATTGCATACAAGAGGACAACGGAATTCATGAATGTCTATCATTTGCATGAGTTAACTATGAATATCGTCTCTAACCGGGATCCAAAGTTTGTAGGAAATTTTTGGAGATGTTTTTGGTGACTTACTAATACAAAGTTGAGCTTTAGCAGAACCTATCACCCGCACACAAATGGTCAGACCGAGATGACTAACAAGATATTGTGAAACATGTTGCGCGCAAAAGTGGCTGGACATTTGAAGTCATGGGATCATATGCAATATCATGTAGAGTTTTCTATAATAGGGACCACAAATAAGATTACTGGGCATAGTCCGTTTGGTGGTCTATAGTTATAATCCACGAGGTCTTATGGATCTGGTTTTTTCGAAGCTAGATAAGGTTCTTGTCAAGGTTTAAACTAATATTGTTGTACTGTGGGATATTCATGACAGTATTCAAAATCAGCTTGAGAAAACCACGTAAAAATATAAAAATACTACTCACAAGAGATAGTGGTTGGTCGAGTTTGAGGTATGGGATTATGTATGGGCTTCATTAACCAGGGATCGTTACCATGCTCATGAGTTTAATAAGTTGGCCGCTAGAAAGGTTGGTCTCTATGAGATTGTCGAGTAGATCAATCATACGAAGACCCATGATGTCTTCAATGTGAAACATATTGTGTTATTCATTGAGGCAGCTGATGACGACGATATTGTGAATTCAAGTGCGAACCATTTTCAATTAGGGGAAGATGATGTAGCAGCAAAGGCTCGTAGTTATGAGCATTAATAGACAAACCAAAACGAGCCTTATTTTTTAATGCGATATCAGAATTGGATGAAATTGGTAATCAAATCGAGCGTTTCAAAGACCTTAACGATTTCCGCGAACGTGATAGAGACTGAAATCTCTGTCACAAAATTTTGATCTTAAATTCTAGATTTTAAGAATCCAAATATGTATTTTATTATATTTTTCTATTTTTTTTAAATGCTCTAAAGATTTTATTTTAACTACTATTTTAAATTTGATTGCATTAAAATCTGATAAATTCTATTTTAATGGTTTTATATTATTTTTATATTTTGGACTATCCCTATATGAAACTGTCTTATCCCTTATTTTTAAATTAAATTAAATTTAACATTCATTTTATTAAATTTCAAATCGCTTCTCTTAGATTAGAGTTACACTTACCTTTTCATTTTCATTTTCATTTCATTTTTGGATTATAGTTTAAATTTTATACTTTTTTGTCCTGCATAAAAAATGGTGCTAAATAATATATATATTTCGTTACTTTCTTTTTTTTGTCCATCGTAATAGAAACCGTGTTAGATTTGTTTTCCGTTAACATATACTCCTATTTACAAATTAGATGTTAAGAATATTGACTCACATAACCATTACAGTAAATTCATATTTAAGAGTGTATTTAATAAAAGTAAAATTAGAAGATCACCCAATTCTGAAAACATAATATGATATATTTTAGATGCTGTATTCATCAGTTCCTTCTATCAGCAAAATTATACCAACCCGTGTAGTTAAATGATTTACTAATCTGTTATTGTTTGATATTATTATTATTATTATTATTATTTAGAAAATTCGTAACCGCTATTCAACGTGTGCATATGATACATAGGGTAAGATCCGAGTCTTACGCAATAGTCTAAAAATCAATGTCAGAAGGTAAGCCATACAAGGTGACAGACGGATCTTACGCAATAGTCTAAAAATCAATGTCAGAAGGTAAGCCATACAAGGTGACAGACTCAGCCAAAAAAACGTTTGTACAGATACTCGAACTAATGACTTTTGGTCACAAGCATGTCCTACTCTCCAACTCGGCTACCCCTTTCAGGCTTTTATATTATCTTTATTTTTTTAATTTTTTTCTGGAAGGAACCTGCAATAGCCTGCAAACCAACGCCAGAAGATAAACCACACAATGTGACATAAAAGTGTATGTAGATGACTCAAACTCATAACTTTTAGTCACAAGCATGTCTTACTCCACCAACTCGGCTACCCCTTTCGGAGATTTATATTATCTTTATAAACAATACTACCAAAGATAAAAATTAGAGTTGATAAAGCTCAAAGAGAAATAATAAAAAGAAATATTATAAGTTATTTTCTCTTTAAAAAGTGTATTTTTATGTTGTTGAATATTTTCTCCATCAAAGATAATACTAATATATCTTCAATATAAGTAATCTAGATAAAACATTTTATTGCCACTTTTTGAAAAATTGTCCTTCTCCTATCGTCTCTCAAAACCCGATCCGTTTTTCAAGACAATCGTTTTTTAAAATTTCGTTTTCTTTTTTAAATTTCGTCTTTAAAGATCGTCCCAACGTTATTTTATTTTATTTTCGTTTATGAACTTAAGTATGCTATATGTTTTTAATTTTATTAATTTCTTTTGTTTCATTATATGAATTAGAAAAAGATTTGGTTATTTGAAATAGATTCTATGCTTTTGCTCTTGATGCAGTTGATTGAAATATATTTGTACTATTGAAAAAGATTTTGTTATTCGACCGACTAAAATAGAATTGTACTATTGAGCAATTGATTTGATTGAAAATACAATGGTTGAAATATGTTTATTTGTTCATTGGGTTTATTTGTTATGGTACATAATATGTTTATATGTTATTAAATAGTTTTGGTTGTTGAAAAAATGTTTATTGAAGAATGTAACATTTTCTATGTTCAGAAATGGTAGATATCTGTGTACACTAATTAAGTTTTTTATGGGTTCGTAAATTGAATGGCTCTCTCGGAATTAATTGTTTTTCTTTAAAAAAATGGCATGTTTTTCAAACGTATAAGGTAACTTATTTCAAGAGAGGTTTTGTGGAAATAAAACCTACAATACTTGAACCAATCTTGTATTTTTTTATTGTTATTAATTAAATTTTGGTTTGTTTGTAGGCGGATCCATGAATTAGAATAAGAGGTAAACAAAATTTTATTAACATCATTCCACACGATTCCTTCGTTGTAAAATAGTTTCATCATCAATTTTAATTTTTTTAAACGTTTCTCATTGTATACCACAAATATTTTAAATATATCTTAATATATTATTTATTACATATAAAAATAATATTTAACAATAAATCTTAATATTTATTAATTAATATATTATTTTAAAAGATATTTAAAATATAAAATAGAATAAAATCAAATTTATTATATAAAAGATATTTTTGAAAATAGATGCAATAAAATCAAATTTGTTAAATAAAAGATATTTTTAAAAAAATATATGAAAACAAATAAAAAAAATTATATAAAAAATATATGGAAATATAATGAAATTTGTATCGAACATAATTTATATTATAAATAAATTATTTTATTGAAAAAAGTAAAAAAATATATTTGAATATATATTATTTGTGTAAGAATTTTAAAAAATAAAATAAATTATTTTATAAATGTAAATAAAAATATATTTCTAATTAAAAAATATTTTATAACATATAAAGGAATAAAATAAAAACTGTTATGTAAAATATAATTTTAAAAAATATTTTTAAAGATACGATTGAAGTAAATATAAATTTGCTAATAAAAATACAAGTAAAAGTACTCATTAATATGTATAAGGCATATATTCTTCTTTTTCTCCATTTGATTTAACTTATTTAATTAAAATCTCCAAATTCTTTAATTTATTTTATTTAAATCTCAATCTTCTTCATTTTATCTGTTTAATTTAGTTGATTAAAATCTTCTGTTTTTTAATCTATATAATTAAAATCTTTATCCTCTTTCATATTTTTTTTTAAATTTATTTAATTAAAATATATCTTTGATAAGCAATGATCCATTAACTTTTAAATCACATTAGTAATGTAGAACAATAAAAGAAGACAAAGATAAACAAAAAATTAATTTTGGGAGAGAAAAATTAAACCAAATAAAACCCAAACAAATTATTACAAAAATAAGTGAATAACAAAAAAAGAACACTTGGAGAATCAAGTTTTACATGTGGTTCTAATATAGAATAGATTGAGATATACATGTGGACTACATCTTTCAATTTATAAATATTATAACTTCAATTTTTTCATAAAAACGCTATTATCCAAGATTTTAATTTAAAATTTTCCTTAAAATAGTCATTATCTACTATTGAATTTAAAATTCTCATTGAAAGTAGTTATTATTTCGTATTTTTAAATTAAATTTTTTATAAAAATAATCATTATTTCAAATATTTAATTTTTTTTTCTAAAAATGCATACTATCCTAACCTATATAAATTAATCCTTATTTTATGGTAAGCAGGCGCCAGCACCCCTCCGAACCCATATGTACGTCTCACACTATTTGTTTGTACATGATTAGTCTTAAGAAGCTAATCAAAAAGTTGTTTCATGGTTTGTCTTCCTCTCGTATGGAAGAAAACAAGGAACATGTCGAACAACGTTGTTTAATACGAAATGATCCAATACACGTATAAGAGTGCAAGCCCGAGATAACTGGAGGTACGGATATAGAGCATCCTACATAAGTAGAAATCAAGATCACTTCTAACGAATTTAAGAAGTCGAAAAAGAGGCATTTGTTGCGAAACTTGTGGCTAAAAGTGGTAAATGTTAAAACCGAAAAGGAAGTATTACCCTGACATAAGTTGATCCTTATTGTAATGCGTGGTGAATAAATAAATGAGATACGAAAATGTAGGTCCCTACAACCCTTAAGTTAAACAAGCATAGCGTATTAAAACAAAATTAAAAAAAATCTACAACTTAGAGGGTTAAAAAAACACTAGTTTAAGATTTTTTTCCAAAAAAATAACAAACAATTTCATGTAATTCTGAATAAGAATCTCGAAAATATTTGCATTTAAAAAAAAACAATGACACATATTTCTAAGACACCAATTCTACATTAGGTGTAATTTACTTGTAAAAAAATGTTTTAAACTTTTTCTCATACTAAGTCTCGGAATTAGATTAAAAAAACAAAAAAAAAACAACCAATTCCGAAAGACTGTCTAGAAATATATGTTTTTTTCCAAAAAATAAAAGATATAATTATAAAGAAAATTCCAAAAAATAAAAGATATATAATTATAAAAATTATCTAGGAAATTGAGTCTTTTTTTCACGAATTTAGGAAATGTTTTCTAGAACCGAGTAGTTTTTGACAATTTTTTAATTCTACAAGTAAAAGATAAGATCAGTACATTTTAACACTTGCTCGGTAACATTATCTGCTCCAGAATTGTCCAATTTATCTTTAATTTATTCGATTTTAATTTTTAATTTTTTAAAAGTTTTTATAGTTTATAACTATAGTAAACTAGTTATAGTTTATAACTATAGTAAAGTTTATAACTATTCGACAGTTTTTTAATGAAGTGTTAATAGTAAACTAGAATAAAAATTGGTGGCTAAAATTATAAATATAAAATTAAGATAAGATATACTAGTCCATTTCCATGTTATCTTCGCTCTCTTCGCTAAGAACAAGTTGATTTAAATCCGGTAAAACCATATCATTTTTTCTTTGAATGTTTCCAGTTTGTTCCGAAGCAGCAGAAGCAGAAAGTATCATCGTTTTCTTTGGTAACAACCGATTCATTTAAATCTGAAAGAGGCGGTTCATTGTTTTCCACCTAGGCGCAATACAAAAAATATATTAGGCATCACAAATGGTCTAACTTTGTATAATCTTGGAAGATGAAAATAAGAATGAAGATATATATATCTTTAATAAGAATAAAGTGTTTCTGTAGGTAGTTTTGAACTTCAAATCCATCTATCTAACTATTATTTGCAACCATCCATGAACCATCTATCTTTATGTCTGCTGTTAGTTTACAATAACGTTCATGTTTTCTCACCCAAGTAGAAGTAGAAGCACCAGAATTCTGTCGAGCTGTTGTCATTGAAGCAACCACAAGATCCAGTTCATGTTTCACCTGTAAGCCAAACGGATACACAATTTATTCCATATTTTAAAATAAACATCATAGAGCACAAATTTATAACAAATACGGTAAAATAAAGAAAACTTACAGCGCATTCTATAGAACAAAATCTAGCAGTTCTATCGATACATAGACTTAGTCCACACGATGTACAAAAACTTCTACTTGAATTCCGCTGGGGATTGGGGCTTCTTGTGCTATTCGAGCTTTTTCTTAGAATATAAACAACACTTTCCGAATTTATATTGTTTTGCTGGATTTCAGTTATATCTAAATACTTCGAAATTGATTCCACTTCCGTTACCGATCGATCCAAAAACTTATTTACCTGAAATGTATTAATAACATAAAGTTATATCTAAAGATTTAAGCATAGAGCTTAAAGAATTCTTATTCGGAGAACATAAACACCAGAAATCGAGATGAATTTTATACACCAGTTCCGGTTTGCATGACAAGAAACAAACTCAAGTATTTACAAGAAAAAAGTTGAAAATGTAAAGGGAATCAGATTCAAGTTCCATGGGAAGGAATCCGATTTCCAAGAATTTTAGGAGAATGTAATTATTGATCAAGATGAGGATAGCTAATTTCAACGGAGAATTAACTTCTGAATTTACCTTAAGCACCGTGTGACCAGTATGGTTTATACTTTCCCTATAACAGTCTCCGCAGAAAGGTGAGCCCAAGCATTTTAAGCAAAAACTGTTGCATTGATGACAGGAGTGAGAACTGCATTCTTTGTAAAACTTAGCCCCCAGGAATGGAATCAGCCATGGCAGTGCTTCACGGACTTTCGCCATTTTGTGTTTAATGTTAGAGAGAGTTCTTGGTCAAAGCTTTATGTATAAAATCAGTCAGGAGATCACGATTTGGATTTATTTATATTCTTGGTGGGAAAAAGAGCACCGGGAAGTAGAGTTTGGAAATTATGGTTAAAAAAAACCGCTTTAACGTTTTTTATTATTATCTATTTTTGGTTATAAACTAAAGACTATCTTTTTAGAGAAAAGTACAATAAAATATATTTTTTCAAGGATTATATCCCAAATCACTACCTAAATATTAAACCCTTTCCACTAGTATTTAAAAGCCAATTTTTTTACGCGATATATGCTCATGGTGAATTTTCGCAAAGTATTGGACAAAGTTTCATGAGAGTTCCCATCGGATATTCTCCATGGTATCGGGTTTCTTCCGAAGTTTGTGGGTTGGATTCTTGCTTGTGTCACTACGACGTCCTTCTCGGTTTCTATCAACGGCGAGCTTCATGGCTTCTTCTGTGCGCAGCGGGGCTTAAGGCAATGTGATCCCATGTCCCCTACTTTATTCATCATTTCCCTCGAATATCTGTCTCGTTTGTTAAAGAAGAAATCGAGCGAACCAGATTTTAAATTCTATCCGAAATGCGCCCGCACTCACACTACCCACCTCGTTTTTGCTGACGACTTGATGCTACTTTCAAAATGAGATGAGACATCGGTTAACATCCTTATGGAATGCTTGAGCCATTTCGAAGATGTTTCAAGACTATCACTGAATCCTTCTAAATCCACAATATACCTAGCCGGGGTTAAAGGGATTGTTTATGATCGGATCATGGAAAGAGTCGGATTTGAAGTTGGCACTTACCTTGTGCGTTACTTCGGGATACCTCTCGCTCCTTTGACCGTCTCAGTTACTGATTTTGCCCCTTTGACATAAGCTATCTCGAGTTACATTAAAAAATCGGAACATATGAAACTTTCCTACGCGGGAAAACTTCAATTGATCATCTCCCTGCTTCAAGGGATCGAATTCTTTTGGTTCCGCGCTTTTCCTTTGCACTCAGCGGTTCTTAACACCATCCGCTCGCTCTCCCTCAAGTTCTTCTAGGGGGGGCGGGGCGGTAGACCTGCTCGAATTGCTTGGGACAAAATCTGTAAACCCAAGGATGAAGGAGGCCTTGGCCTTATGGATATCAGAGTTTGGAATCGTGTCCTTCTTACCCGTTCGATTTGGTTATTACATTTTGACTCCGAGTCGTTATAGATAAAATGGGTGCATGAGTATTATCTTCGAGGACACACTATATGGGACTACCAGAGACGAGATAGAGACAATCATCTTATTCGGAAGCTTCTTGATATTAGAGACTCTTGGATACAGATATTTGGGGGTCGAGATAGTGCAATTCTCGGTCTTGAAAGCTGTACTTTGGGTGGAAAGCTAATTACTAGACGTGTCTACGAAGCCATGAGAACAAAGGGTGAGGCATGCCCAAATCTATCAAAGATATGGAAGAGATTCATCCTACCTAAGTTTTCTTTCACCGTCTAGCTAGCCTTCAATTGTCGCCTTGCCACGAAAGACACTCTCCACTACATGGACTTGCCTAACATCAGTTGCCCATTTTGCAGGCACTCAGTTGAGTCTCGTGCCCATATTTTCTTTGCTTGCAGGTTCACTAAGGAAATTTGGAGTCGTATCCGATCATGGTTGGGGATTACTCGAGAAATGACGACGCTTGATAGTGCACACAAATGGATTAGGAAGGAGCATCGAGGAACATCATACTGATCCCATGCCATCAATTTTTCCTTCCAAGCCACTGTTTTCGAGATTTGGCGCGCCCGCAACGGCCTTGTGTTCGATGAAGAGACTGTGACTTAAGACACCATCGTCATCTGAATCACTCTCATGACCTTGAAGATTTTATTTAGATTATATCCGCATTATCGACTCATATGTTAGAGTCACTCTTCATTGAAACACTCAGTTTTTCGGATTTTCTATCCATTAGTGTCGGCCTAGAGACTTGTACTCTTTTTCCTTAGACCGGGTTTTTACCCAACGGGTGGTTAAGGTTTTTTAAGGAGGCAAGTGCTCTAGGCCTTTATCAAGGCACTCTTGGACATGTATTTTTCTTTTAGGTACATTGTTACCCTTCATTGTACTCACGTGAGAGATCATATGACTCTCTAGACGATTGTAACCTTGTACATATATATATATACACCTACATTTACCAAAAAAAAACCAATTTTTTACCAAAATAACCCTAATACTAGAAGAAAGAGAAAGTAGGTTAATAGTTACTTTTTATTAATTTAATTTTCAATTTCCTCCCAAATCTCAATAACCTTTAGAAACCCAAAAGACTAAAGAAGAAAGTGACAGTTAGAAATCGAGAAACCCTAAAACAAGTCTGGCGAAGGTCTTGTTCTTTCTGAACAAACTTCGGCCACCGTAGAAGTCCTGTCGTTCGAATCCATCAGCAAACTCCATCTTCATCTTCTCTTTTGAACCCAGAACCACCATTCTCGGGGAACTTCGTCAGCTGAAACTTCCATTAAGGTACGTCGACAATTTTTACTTATTATGTTAATAAAAATTTATCGACTCGTTGTTCGATAACTTCGTCAGTAACCTGTTTTTACCCGTCTGCCTTCAACGGGTAAGTATTGGATATACATTCGTTGGCCTGTTAACGAGGAAGTTTTCCTTTCGAATTAGTTAGATAGTTGTTGGTTGTGTATGGTTGATTGTATGTTGTTTGCGAGGGAGAATAAAATTCGAATTAGTTGTTGGTTTGTTTAAGATATGCGTAGCATGTCGTTTCAGGTGTGGTCTGAGACGTGGTTTGGTTTTATGTTTTCCTGTACGGACATGCTTGTTTGGAATTGAAACCTGGGTAGTGCATCATGTTTATAAATTATCTCACGTCGTCATCAGTGTTTTAATGGTTTGTAGTGTTATGGTGTATAGTAGTTTTAGTATGTGTCACACATGTCATGGGGTCTGTAATGGAATGTGTATTGGGGTTTGTATGTGGCGTGCGTTGGGGTCTGTATGGAATGTGTTTTGTTCTATGTATCTCGCTTGAACTTGTGTGCACATGTCGCGTGTCGTTGTTTCTATATGTCGCGTGTATATGTGTCGTTGGAGTGTATCTCGCGTTTCATGTTTGTTGTATCGCGCGTTGTATCTGTTAAATGATTTATGGTGGGTAGTAGGGTGTGTATCTCGCGTTGTGTATCTAGCATATATCGCGTACGGTTGTGAATGTATGTCGCGGCTTTGGCGTGGTGCCAAATATATACTTGTTTCTGAAAATTATGATGTAAATCGCATAAGGTTATCGCTGTACATCACGTAAAGTTGTCACCGTACATCGCGTATATGGTTTATAATAAGTTCTACAACGCGATATGTATTATTATAATCTAGCATGGGTGTTATTTTGTGTGTACAGGTTATTCTATGGGCAAATGTACTTTATACAGGTCTGGTTTGGTCAGCATATTAAATTTACTGCAGAAAAACATAGTGGCTGATGAGCATATCGAGGCTACGAAGAACACGTCCTTCTATATGTTGCTGAAAACTTCTTTCATGCTAACGAACGAAGATCTACCAAAGAAGAAGTTTAACAAAGTTATAAAGGAGATTGCCAAGAGATATTTTGTAAAAAAAAGATGTTTTAGAATAGGTTCGAAGAGGGTTAAACCCACCAAGAATGTTAAAGCCATCTTCAGTCTTAAACACGGAACGAACGAAATGCCGATGAACAAAACAGGGGCATTCACTGGAAGATTTACCGATGGTGCGGAGAACCAGTCTCCACTGATGCCGAAATATTTCTTGCGGCCAAGGGCGAGGAAAAGTGGACCGTCAAACCAAAATTTTGTTTCAAATGCGATGATCAAGGTAGAAATAACAGATTATGAAAGATAGGCTGTTTGAGAATATCCAGTCAACTAACGACCATCTGTTTTGTTATAGGCAGCAATAGAAATAGCAGTATATGATGGGGGGGGGGGAAGAATGAGTATTGCCAAGCTTTTGATACTCTTCATTTGATCTACCCTGTTCTACTCTGTATCTGGAGATATCATGGGTTGTACAATGGTCTTCTACGTAGAAGAAATGCTAAAAATTAATGACTATGATTGGTCGAGCGTAATTGCTGAGAAGTTGAGGAAGTCTATGGTTAATTGTTTGGAGAAAGGGATACTAGATCACGTCATCGGTTGCGTAGCAGTTTTATTGGTGAGTATGGTGGTGGTGGTGGTTTGTATTATTTTGTTTTGTTATAAAAGTGATATGACTGTGTACTATTTTTTTCCAGCCCTTCATTATGGAGCACACCACATTAGGGGAATATTTGGTAAGGCCAAACATGATTCCTATGTGCTAAAAATGGTGGGGGTTGGAGTGCAATGAGTAAAAAAAGTTAGAGCTATTAGAGAGATTCCCCAACAAGATAAAGATTCGGTTGCCTGTGGAGTGTTCGTTTGTCAGTATATCAAAGACATTATCCAGCACAGGTTTGTACCCAAGGAATATAGCAAACAAATGCGAGGTGAAGCACGCGCACACATGTTTCACCATTTCCTAAATGATAAGAATACTAATCTAAGGGGGTTGGATGCCTAATTGTTAATTTCAATTCACTAGAAGGACTTCTTCGTATCTAATCTCATTTGGATTGGTTATCTAAACAAGTGTATGGATAATTGTAAGTTGACTCGCGTGATATGGAGTGGATGTCTCGCATCCCGAGTTCAATTTATGTCACCTATCATGTGTGATAGGTATCTAGTAAATCGCACGTGTACCTTCTGCGTCTATCAAGCGTGGTAAGTATGTACCGAAACGAGCGTTTAAAATATTAAGCAGTCATGCGTGATAGGTACTAGGCATATCGTGTGTTATAGTTATTTGTCTATCACGCGTGGTGGTTAGCCAGTAAATCTCATGAAATCTGATATACATTGCTCTGAATGTTTCCCCGTAAACTCCCGTCAATTATTAATGAGTGATTGTTATTGTACCGCCAAAACGTACACCTACTCATTATTACCCACCAAGTTAGCCACCTATTTTCCCCTCTTATATAAACCTCCAGAAAAACAACTTATACTCTAAACTAAAACAATTTACACACTCCCAATAGGAAAACAGTATGAGTTGGTGTGTCGATGAAGACCAACACTTGCTTCAAGCGGTGAAGTACGTTAAGACAATAATTTTTGATGAAACGACTGCTGTTTTTTTCGATCAAGTGTTATACAGGATGTACTTTGACTATGGGAGGCTTGGATTTGTCGCACCCCACATTTACAGCCGAGAAAAAGTCGCTTCGAGGTACAACGAACTAAAATCTGAACCCTTGCTACGTGTGTCTAATCTTTGTCTAGCTTTGCACGAAGAGGCATCAAACTTATGAAAGTGAGAATTTAATGATTTAATATCAAGAGATATGATTGTGTACCTAAAGGAAGCCATTGCTGAGAGAGAATATGTGATTGCCAATTATTCACCGGTTGATGGGAACCGTGGTTGTTGAATTAAAGCTTGAATTGTTTTGAAATTAAAAATGTAACTTCATTCCAAAAACAAAGTAGACTTTAAATTGGATGTAATAGCATCAATGAGTTTCTGGTTTAATTTTATTTTAGTAATGATGAGCGTATGACTTGAATTGGTTTACCTAATGATTGCATTTTCCAATCTCACGTGGTCAATGGAAGGAGTTATTTAAGAGTTGAATTATATGCTACCTAACTCGCGTTGTATATGATACCGAACTCGCGTTGACAATGGATGAGTAACCCCTAACTCGCGTGAGCATCCACTACCGAAGCTATATCGCGCGGACAAGAAGGCAGTTATTTAATGAGCTATAATTGGGTGACCCAGACATCGCGTAGAAGTGTGGAAATAATTTTCAAATCAATCGTTTTATTATTTAAAGGAGCTATTAAGTAAGTTTAATACTTCTAACTCGCGTGTCCATCAACTACCAATGCTATATCGCGCGAACAACATGTGAGTTAATTATTGGTTTATAACTGTTGGACATATAACTCGCGTAATAGCTCATAAATTATTTTCACATCAATCACGTGAATGCTTAAGAGAGTTATTTAGTGAGTTCACAACTTCTAAAGCGTAACTCACGGCATACAAGACACGTGTATCTTAACGTGATATACCTAAATGGGACTAAATTACAACTTATATACATAAGTTTAGGCATATCCAAGTTAAATATGTTATAACAATTGTTAACTAAGGTCAATTATTGAGTGATGTGTCGAGTACTTAATTATATATAATTTAATTACAAAACCACTTCCTAATAATAAACTGTACCAAAAAAATAATTATAATAATGAATCGCACGGACATACCACTAAATAGTTACGTGACACTTAAAGGCCGTTGAATAAATCATTAACGATATCAAATAAGATGGGAGAGTAAAACAACCGTGTCACAAGGTATTAGTACGCGTTGGTTATTGTGATAAACATTTAACTCGTGTCATTTTCACTTGCTAGTGAAAAGACAATGGATTGTCTTTTCACTAATTGACATTGGGTTTATTGATGCATGATTTGACATGGATAGTTAAAGTACTCATTACATGTGCATTAATTAAAAAATAGGGCAGTGCTAGGTTTGCAAATAATATATATAAGTGTATCGCATACATGGTTATCCACTAAACTATTCTAATTCACAAGGCTTTTGGTATTCTCGAAAAAACTATTGGCGACAGAATAAGCGGTTCTTCAGTCGACTCCTATGGTTACCCATTTTCTGAAGGTGGCTATTGCGACGACAATGATAGGTACTTCGACTACAAGCACTCCACTACGACGGTATATTCTACTGATCAATCGAAAGATGCCTTCTCTCTTTCACTTTCAGCTGAGCATGAGTAAGACTCAGAATACTCTTTGTCATGGCCGGCCGAGGATTCTGACTACGACTGGAATCTGAAACGATGAAAGATCATGTAAAAGTAAAATGTGCAGGGATCCTCGCCCTCCAGAATCTGGAGGAAAATTATGTGTCTCCGTCATTTGGCTTGTCAAATGTGTCGGGTGGCAATTGGAAATGGCTCGAGTACCTTATTCTGTTATGATCCATGGCCCATCCTTCATCGCTTGTCTCCCATTATGGCGAAAGTATCATCAAGGATTCTAGACTTGGGAAAAACCTCAAAGTCTCGGATATCATCCTCAATTGGAGCTCGAATTGGTCAATAAATATTAGATCGGCGAATGCTCGCAATTGCGCCAATCTATTGGAAATCAAAACTCTTATATTCTCTCTCCTCCTACCGAATATCCTTTTTCAACAATATTCCCTTTTGGAAGGTGAAAGAATGATGCATTTCCTTCTCCATCAAGGACACATACCACGCCATTCGATCGCCCAACCCTAAAGTAGGGTGGGTCGGGTTAGTCTGGAATAAATCTAATATTCCTCGTCACTCCTTCATTTTATGGCTCACTATTAAGGGCAAGCTTGTCACCAAAGACAAGCTACTCAGTTGGGATTATAACATCCCATCTGAATGTGCTATTTGCAACTCTAACAGTGAGACTATCCCTCATCTTCTTTCTTAATGTAGTTTCACTCAGAGTATATGGATCCATGCTAGTACTAAACTAGGTTTCCCCTTTACCGCCTCCTGTTGGCAGTCTTGGGTTTGTGAAGCGTCAAATTGGTCTCAATCTCGAAACCATTCTATTTGGTATTCTTGCTTCGTTGTGGTAATTTACCACATCTGGAAAGAGAGGAACCAAATAACCTTTGGATTCCCTTCTGTCATTCCCTCTATGGTGTCTCACCGAATTTTCTCAGATCTTCGGTTTAGATTCCAAGGCACTAAGATTGGATGACCATTTTTAAATTAGTATTCATTACTCCACTTTATATGCATGTATTGATATGTTGAGAGCAGTTCGTGATCCGACACTTCATTGATGGCTAAGACGATTGCGGATGTTGTGGCTGATGTTTACCTGATTGAGCAGCACTTTAGTCTACTTGTATTGGACATTTCCTTTCTCACTTCTAGGATTGGATCATTTTTCTGTTATTTTCATTTTGCACAAGACTTTCCTTAGTCAAATGTTGATGTAATCTCGGGGTATGCCCTAGATCCTTGTATGAACCTCTTTTCAATTTATTTAATGCTTTTTAATACCAAAAAAAAGTCAAACTATTATCCTTTATTACCCATGTTACCAATGCTTTAATATATTTTGACAAATATTTATTTAAAAATTTTATTTACCATTTAAGATCCAACTACTTTTTTTTATAATATTCAAAATATTATTAATTAATTATATTTTTTTTTTCTTTTTTTATATATTTTACGATCTACAGTATCAAGTGACGATTCAATTTGCATCTAGATTTTTTATTTTTGTTGTTGTTTTTATAATATTATTTGTAGTTTTCGAGTTTGATTGTGTTTTTATTTGATTTCAACATTTGATTTTTTATTTCTGTTTCATATAACTCAATTTTTCTGCAAATTTTTGTTCTTGAGTTTCTACCTCTATGTTACTCATGATTTTTTTATCGTTTTTTACTTTAATTTGTAGTTGTAATTTTGTATTGATTTATGTTTTACTCGTTTTTAGTTTTTTTTATGTTACTGAATATGTGGTTGAGAAAGTTTTTACAATATGAAGTTTTGCTAGATGCGAACCTGTTTAATTTCTATAGTGATACTTGCGAAACCTGTGCATTTTTCTGTAATGATAGTTTGAAATATATTATTTTCTGCTAGGTGTTTTGATTTCTTGGTGTTCAGTGGCATGATCCTTTACAAATAAATTTTATATTAGTAAATCAAGACTAAATAATAATGCTTTTGCAAAACCAAGATAACTTGATAGGTGCAATATTAGAGCAACTAAGATAGATACAGAACCACGACAACTATAATAGATGCAAAACACTATCATGCCAAACTATGAGCAACTATGATAGATGTGAAACCATGGAAACTATCATAGATGAGAAATAATAAATTATACTGAACCAAAGAAACTATGAGATATCAGACATTAAATAAAATTATTATATCACTACAATATTTAAGCAAAAAAAAGATAATACACAAAAAATACATATCCAAATACATAGTTTTTTAAAAACGTTTTTGTAAATTTTAAGTAATCTGGATCACCTCTGTCTACAGCAACAGATATTTGAGCAACATTCTAGGCTACTTTTATTACATTAGAAACATCTTTCCTTTTATATAATATTAGCATCTAAAGTATAAACATCTCATACCACATTGACAATGTAAGACACTTCTTTATTTTCCACAATGATGTTAGGTGGAATGTCATGGTTTTCGACAGAATCATTATGATCCCATTCTTTGACAATATTAGTAACATTAAGATCATGTCCTTCCACAATAATATTAGGTGGAATGTCTTGGTTTTCAAAACCAACATCAATATGAGTATGAGCATTCATTTCTTCAATATCGAATATCCTAAGGTTATTGTTCAACAACAACAATAACCTTAGGATATTCTCCTTCCACAACAACATTATGTGTAGTGTCTTGGTTTTCGATAGTAACATCATGGTTCTCTTATGGTGTAGGTGGATTTTGTTTTTGCACAACAACAATAGGATTAACATGTTCTTCTATATCAACGGTAACTTTAAGATCATGTTCTTTGATACGAATATCAAGGCTCTCTTGGATCTTTGTATTCCTTAATAGTATTATGTGTAGTGTCTTGGTTTTCAACATCAATAACAGGGTTTTCTAAACAAACATCAGCAACTGTATTTCGGTCCTTATGGACTGGAAGCTTAGTTATATTAGAAATAGGTTGTTGTACACTGATTTGTTGATCAATCTAGCTTGTAATCACAATACATGCTATTTTAGTTGGTGATTGTTAGACTTTATCATGTAATTATGTTTTTCCTTTCATAAATTTTTTATTTTTTTCAGGTGTTCTTTTTAAAGTTCATGCTCTGTGTATATCTTCACATAAACATTTGAAGTGTTGGTTGTAGCTTCATCTACGTGTGCATATTTATATCTATTGAATTTATTTCTTCAGGTTCATTTTTTAAAGACGTGAAACTCTTAAAGTATGATAGATGGTAAACTATATCAATGATGCAAAACCTTTATAAAGATGATAGATGCAAAACCTTCATAAATATGATAGATGTGAAACATTCATAAAGATGATAGATGCAAAACGTTCGTAAAGATGATATATGCGAAAAATTATAAATGAGAAACCATTAGATATGAGAAACCATATAAAAGAGGTGAAACCTTCATAAAAAGGATATATGCGAAAGAGTATTAACCATGATATATATGTAACTATGATAAAAGGGAGATATTTTACCTTTTGTTGGTACAATAATCTCTTTAGTCTTCTGTTTACTATTATCATATGGTAGATTATGTGAGTATTTTTCTTTGAAGACTTCTTTTTTATATTCTTTTCAGATCTCTTTAGATTCTTAAGAATCCGCGATACTGAATTTTCCTTTTTTGAAATAGGTGCATGTTCTGTTTGTACCAACTTATGATTTATGAGAGGACAAGTTTATGTCGATAAAGTATGTTGTTCAACCTTCTTTAATGATTTTTTTCTTCGAGTTACAGTCTTTTTAGTCTTTATAGATTTTGAACGTTCTTGAATAATGTATTGATCTATTGTTTTATTTATATAAGTTGAATCATTTCCATTAGAGGCTTAGTGTACATCCCAATTTCCATGTCCGTCGTCGTCGCTGAGATTAACGTATGCACAATGAACATCCTTTGGTACATCATCATTTTTTTCCTCCACGGGAACATCATCAGGTTTAATTCTTTTTCCAGAACCTACGAATTGTTTATAATATTAAAGTAAAGACATATATCCATGTAAAATACAAACCTGACCATTAGAAGCACCTCAGTATCTCGTCTTCAGTTGAATCTTTTTTATATATAGTTGTGTGTTCTATGATGAATGACTATATTTTAACAATACTTTAAATATATTGTTTTATACTATTTTATTTATATTTTAACTAGAGAAAAAATACTAACTAGTAATAGAGAAACACAACCAACTACTTTATCAGGTTTGTTTTCATGCTAAAGGTATACTGAATTCATTAGTTTCTCCTGAATTCCTCCCAATCGCAGTTGTTTATTTTGTCTAGGTTTTCTATGTAATAGAACACTCTGGAGGCTTATTACATCTCTGGGTGTAGAGTAAAACAATATTGAGCAAGCTAACATTACAAAGAGTATTACAACATCTTTTAGAGTCTGCTCTTTAGGTGTTTTTACTACTTTATTTATAACATCCTATGAACATGCGAAAATATTAGTGCAACTATGATAGATGATAGATGATAGATGAGATACCATTGGAAAACTATGATAGACATTAACCAGTGCAACTATGATAAATGCATAATAATATATTATGCGAAACCTTGGGAAATGTGAAACCATGATAAATGTGAAACCATGCAAATGTGATATATGCGATATCGTTGAGAAACTATGATATATGTATAACCAATACAACTATGAGAGATGCGGAAAAATATATTATGCTAAACCAAGTTAAGTATTATAGATGCTAAACCATGGAAACTATGTTAGATGCAGAACGATATATTATGCAAAATCAAGACAACTGTAATATAGATACGATACAATATATTATAATAATCCTAGGCAACTATAATAGATGCAGAATGATATATTATGTGAAGTCAAGGAAAATATGTAAACAAAACTTGGAATTGCATATTTTTATCATTTTATTTCTTATTAGTGTTGATTGGTTTTTATTAACTTTTCTTGATGTGTCATTAGAAAAGTATGTCTTGATAATCTTCGATTCTTCTTCTTCCTTTTCCGAATGTCTTAGTTCAAATTTTTTGGTGTGTAATGACATATATTTGCTTTAATTGTCATCATCAAACTTTTTTATTATCTTTACAATCAAATCTTAATTTTTTTGTAACGCGTGTTTTTTTTTCTGAGATCGCATGTTGTTGTTATGAGAGAATAAAATGGTGTTTCTTTTTCTTATTCTAGATGTTCTAGATTTATTTTTATCTTTTTTATCTATTTTATCAAGGCAAAGAGGCCTGGCCTGAAGAAACAAGTTTTTGGAGGTATTTTTCTTGTAAAAGAAACAAAATGAGAAAAATAGGTCAACAATGATAGATCCAAAACTGTATATTATACAAAACTATGGAACTATGATAGATGCAGAACGATAGAATATGTAAAACAAAGGCAAATATATTTGACTCAGAACAATATATTATGCTAAGTCGGTGAAACTATGCTAGATGGGGAATGATATATTATGCAAAAGCAGGACAACAATGGTAGATGCGAAATGATATATTATGGTAATCCACGACAACTATGTCACAAAACTTGGAATTGTATAAATGCTAAAATATGCCACCTATGATAGATGTTAAATGATAGATGTTAAATGATAGATGTTAAATGATAGATGATAAACCGCGACAACTATGATAGATGTTAAACGAAAGATGCTAAACTAGGCTAACTATAGATGATGAGAAACAATATCATGGTAGTTTTGATAAACGAGAAATTATGAACTCTATTTTATAGTAATTATGTATGACTATAGACATTGATGAATGAACGTCTCGTGTCTTGCTAAAATATGCTCATAGATGAGAGACAAATATAGATGACTATAGTAACCAAAAAAATTGAAAACAATCTTACAATGGAACCTTAGTTTTATAAAAAAAAAAAACAGTAAAATCAAATTGTATTTTTGAAGAAGAAAATGATCGTAACTATAATTTTTTATTGTTTTTTAACGTAAATCGGAGCTTGAACAGTTTCAATTTCTATAATTTCTTGTGGTTCAAAAACGAAGAGGTCAAGTTCGTAAAATGAGAAAAGTTTTTGCCAATGTATATATAATCTTAAATGTGGTAGTAAAGCTTAAAAACAATTTGTGATCATATGTAACACCTCAATGATACGAGGTCACTGCCTATTCGTGTCCTATTTTAACGTTTTTTCTGATATCCTTTTTTACATAGAAAAAATTATCATTATTTTTTACATTCGGTCAAAACTGTCTGGATGCAATAGTTTGGCTTCCTGCTAAAAAAATAATTATCTTTTTAATTTTATTGGGTTTAAAATTTGATTTTTCCTCATAATTTTATTGGATTTAAAATTTGATTTAAACAATGATTTGAATAGTTAGAATGGTTTTTACATATTTTCATGAACATATGCTTATGCCGAGTTATGCGTATTTAAACATATCTTTTTGATTTATTCTTTTTTAGTAATCTAACTTGTTTTTAATGATGACTGTTTACAATTAAAGGTGCTCCACTAAGACATATTAATCAAGTCTATGGTATTGGTATTTTTACTAACGTCCGACTTTTTAAGAGTTAAATTGATAAGCCAGATGATAATTACTTTGCAAAGATTCATAAGTGAGTGTCATTTATTTGAGGTGAAGAATATAATCACGCTATGTCTATTCTTGTCATTGTATACCTTATAACTTTATTAGAATAATGCATTTAGATTTGACTTCTTTTTATAAATTTCATGAACTATAAATTCTTCTTCATTTCCAAATGCATTAATAAAAGGAATAAAATAATATTTTAAATATATTTAAACATACTTATTTTCCTACTTTTTAATAGGAAAATGTTAAGCCGTGTTTTTGACATTTTCTTACATAAGATTGCGATATATATATATATCGCAATAGTATGTTGTTTTGTTATCATCTTGAAAGTTAGATACTCTTATGATTTTTGAATAAAGTTAATTAAAGATGTTGATGTTAAATCACATATTGAACATTGTTGGTTTGCAGGCTATCGCGTCAGACTGAGAGTTTACTCTGTGCGCATTTATTGCACTCTAAGTAGCGGCTGCGGGTTCCTTCAAAAAAAAGTTAAAAAAAAAATTCATGATGGATGGAAAGAAAATTATTCACATAAAGAAAAGGAAAAAATTGTAGAGAGACCATAAAAGAAACACTATTTTGTCCATGTTGGTACGATGACCAAACCATCCGATGGTGATAAAGAAATCCGAGAGTCGCAACCACCATCCATATACCCGCCTATTACAAATAGAGTACCTAATGCTACCGTATATGGTTTAATTTTTAAAAAATGTATAAAGTCTTATCGGAAACCAACTCGCAATCCATTCATTCATACTTCCCTTTTCAAACTTATCAAAGTTATTCTTTGGAGGTTGAGGATGATATTTTGCTTTGTATGCTCGACCCATCAAAACCACTTCATTTAATCTTCCTCTTCATCTAAAAACCGAAGACGTTGGCAATGATAAATATGAGTAGGAGTTAGAAAATGTTTATGGAAGGTTGGAAAATATCGATCCGGAAGACCAAGGGGCGTTAAAAAAAGGGTAAAGACTTTTAGTGTAGAATTAGCTTTAGTTTGATTAATATTTTTGAATATTTCTAAATCTAGTCAAAACTTGATAAGTGGATGCTTTTAATTCAGGTAATGACGAGACCATATTTCAAGATGGTGCTCTTTTGACATTAGGCATGTGAGGGTGTTCTATGAAACTTTTTAAATGATCAGTCACGGGTTTAGGTTTGAAATGTGAAAGCTTCCAAAGGTATTTTTATTTTAACATTGTAGTATTTATTTTCTTTGATTTTATTTTAAGAATTATGTAATTAAATTTTATGTTTTCTTTGCAGCAATCCTACACTATACAAGAAGACCTTTATGTTTTTATCGAATAGAACCAAATGACATGTGGTTAGAGTTCTTTTAAATTTATGATGTGTTTTTGTTTGGAATTTGATTAATTTTTATCATGTTATGTAGTTTGACGAAACTAGGAGAAATTTTCGGTATCAAAACGGTTGAAGCTTCAGTATGACAAAAAAGATGACTTTTGTAAGGCTACATCCGAACTTATCACCCGATTGTCTTTGAAAATTATGATATGTTGTTTCAATGATTATCTTGTCATACACATTAATTTATAAAATGATTATTCATTTATAGAAGGTTTCATAAAACATAAGATTTGGATGTGATGGGAAATTGAGTGGTCTAGATATTATTTTCATGTACATTAATCTATCTTCGATGACTTTCATATTTATCAATTTCTTTGTATCAAGTTGTGTGTTTGTTGTTTTTTTATGTCAATTGTTTGTGGTTATTAAAATATGTTAGACTTATTTTGACATGTTCTACGTTTTGTATTGGTTGAGGTAAATTAGTTCAAAAACATTTTGCTATTAATATGTTGTTCTGAAGTTTAATAGTATTTTTCTTTGTTCAAGGTCTAAAATTTGTCGTAATTTAGATCTTTGTCTTTGTTCAACATTTAAAACATTTTTTGTATCAATTTTCTCTTTCAAATATTTATATTTATGAAGTTCTAAGTACCTTATAAAATGTTACAATCTTTGCTGTTTCTTGTACTAATTTCTTAGCATAAGTAGATTTCATGTTCGTAAGTTTATTTTTAATTATATATAGGTTATAACTAAGTTTTTATCCAGTTTTAATAATTATTGCATTAAAAGTGAGCTCTGTGTGAAGCTATTTTTTATGTTATCGTATTTCACCTTGAGTATTGTTTTCTGTTAGAGAAGATGCGATTTTTAGGTTAGAAATTATATGCGTGATTTTAAGATAGACTAGTTATGTTTAACACCCGACGCGATTTTAGTTATTACGTGATGCGCGATTCTATTAAAAAAAACCCGATACCATTTAAGACACACGAGCTATGTTGGAAATTGTATGCCTTATTTTAAGATATACTTTGAATATAGACTAGTTATGTTTAACGATTAACGCGATTCCATTGATCATGTGATGCGCGATTCTAAGTGAATGTTTTTATACCATTTACATCACGCGAGTTCGGTGAAAATTGTAAATGCGATTTTAAGATATCCTTTGATGATAGACTAGTTATGTTTAACGATTAACGCGATTCTATTGATTACGTGATGCACAATTCTAAGTGAATGTTTTTATACCATTTACATCACGCGAGTTCAATGAAAATTGTACATGCGATTTTAAGATAGCCTTTGATGATAGATTAGTTATGTTTAACGATTTAACGAGTTCAATTTTTTTACTATGCAATACAATAGATATCTAAATCAAAAGTGTGTATTTTCAAATATGGCCCCCAGACCTCGATTGTTCCTTTGACCGAGTTTGAAAACCTTCAGACTCTTCAACACTATGTAGTGATCAGAACAACTGTTTGTTTAATAATGAGACAGATTTCATGGGTTTAATGGTCTATCTTGATTTGGAGCGTCGTAAAGCCGTTACGTTCTTTATAGAACAATAAGTAGTTAATAAAGGGTCTGATGACATGCGTAAACAACCTAGTATAAGCTTAAGAACCGTGTCATAATCAAATATTTAGCGGGGAGAGTAGTAATGGATTACTAAATTCGGAATATAAAAAGGCATCTTGCTACTACCGATGGGGTTGGTGCTACCACATGTGTTGGTCAGACTTTTGCTGATGGTGTTGCATGTATAAGGTTATCGTTATACCGATATGCCTTAGAGTGTGGTTTTGCTTTCAATTATATGCATAATACATCTAATAAGATCATTGTTTACTTTGTCAACAAAGATTCAGGTAGTTGTAAATGACGACTTTATGCATCAATTGATTCTAGTACCGGTTTAATGATGATTACGGTTTGTTGAAAGCCATACATGTAGCCCAGTGTTTTCTAAAAAACAAGCAGGCATTTGACATCTGATTTGATTGCCAATGAAATATACTATTCAATTAGGACATGCCATTCCATAACGGCGAAAACTATTCAATCTCCTATCAAATAAGACTATGGTTTAGACATCTCCTACCGTCTCTCGTGGAATGCTTTAGAGAAGGAAAGTGGGGAAGTATTCAGAGATAATAATGTTTATTTTAGCTTGTTGAATACTTACTTTAAAATATTAAAAAGTCGAGACAATACTAGCAATTGTCATTGGAGGTTGGTTTTGGTAATGTTTTACGGAGGTGTTTTGTAGCATTTGGCTCGTGTATTCAAGGCTTTCATTCATTCTAACCTTTTTTGTATGTGGACGGTACCCATTCAACCAACAAGAATGGGGGTGTATTGCTATCTAAAGTGGAAAATGATGGCGATAACAGTTAGATTTTCCCCCTTATTGTGTTTCTTGCTTTACAGTGTTTATTAAAGCCTATACACGCGATTTATGATGTGTTAATAAAAACAATTGACATGCAATTTTTGACTACTATGAAAAACTTATATTAAACATACGAATCATATTGAGAACTTAGTCGATCACGCGATTTACCCAGTGTCACCATGTTCTTAATTTTTGCGTCAATTATGGGATTTATGTAGACTTATGATACGAACTATCATGCGATTCTATGTGTTTAAAATAGAGTTGGACTCCATCAAACTATTTATATATTGCAAGTATTTTTTGTAGTGAAGATTTTGATAACTAGCTATGGTTTATTGAATGTCTTAAACCTCATTTGTTAAACCGTCAAATAATTTTTATTTCCGACCAACACTATGGTATTGTTAATGTTGTTTCTATTGTTTACCCAAATAGCTTTCATGCATAATCTATATATCATTTCATTAATAATTTGAAGTCTGCTCTTGAATACACTAACATAGAGTTTTAAAAGAAGATATTGAAGTTGTTTAAACGTTGGGCTTATTCTCCCATTATAGAACTTTTTAATGAAAGACTTTCTCAGTTTTTAAGTTCAAAGCGATAGTAAGATAAAACTTCCTTGAGCATTTACCTCCGGCCAAGTACACCCAGGCATTCGTTAAAGGAAAACAGTATGGGACAATGGCATCATCCGCCGCCGAATCCTTTAACAATCAGAATAAAAATCTATGTAATCTACCAATTGTTAAAATGATAGACAAGATTAGACTCATGTTAATGACTCATATATTCAGACATTATTCGAAGGGGCTGAGCTAGAACAGTTATTTAGGCCTCTAGTATGAGAAGCAGTTTAAGGAGAATGTTCTAATTGGTTGAACGCGGGTAGTATCAAAGTATTTTGTAGGTTCATTTTAAGTTTATTCAGAAACCGTTATGGTCGTCAACATGCTTGATTTCAAATGTTCATGTGGTTTATGGCAACAAGAGTGTTTTCCATGTCCTCACTCATTAGCGGCAATAAGTTCTGTGAATGAAGATCTTATGACGTTGACAGATCCATTCTACACGATGGGTAATTATAGGTCTACTTATACTTTCAGCATACCGACAATAACCGAATTCGATGAAAGATCATCCTCTAATGATTTTGACAAACCGGTGGTTCTCCCGCATAATATTAAAAGACGAGTTGGAAGGTCAAGGAAAAAACGGATTCCATCTAGAGGAGAAGTGTCATCTAGCCATGTGATGTCCCACTTTGAGTTTGTGATTGTCATAGAGATTATGTTTGAGTGATGCGATTTTAATGATGTTATAGTTTGTATCTCAATGTTAACTTACAGCATAAGCGATTCACTTGTAAACTCATTCTTATTTCTGTTTCACGATTTATTCAGTTCATTTCAACGCGATTCTCTAAGCCTTGTATCCCTCTCCCCAAACTTTATGTTTTTCTCTAAATGATTAGTCTCCTACAATGCAATTGTTAAACTTCATGAAGTCGCGATTCGTTAATCAATTTGTTAGCATAACATGGGATTCTTAGTTCATTTGGAAGATGCAATTTATACCTTTATCGAAGTCAAGATTCTCAATTTATGGTAGAGAAAAACCATAGACCTCATGCTTTCTTTAGATAAGTTATCTCTAGTTTAGAAATTGCGATTATTACACTTTTTTAAGTCGCGATTCATTACTTAATTATGGACACGGCATGCAATTTTCATATTTACAGTCACTGTTAAACAATTGACCACTATCACGTGATTTGTACTGTATACATTTGTTTATCGAAAAACGTATTGTTACCAATTGTCTACTGTTGCTTTCCAATTTGATAAGACCTTAAAACACCACAGGCATACTAAATATAACTTCGTTTTGTAATATTTCTCAAACAACAAATATAGCGGTAGTTGAACAAACAAAACATTTAATATTTCAAATATTAAAGACGTTACATATGGACCTACAGCTGCCCGGATACTTAACCCTAACCAAAACAGACAACATAGTATATGTTTAAACTTGTTTAATTCCAGAAAAAATGAACAAACACAACTGCATAGCCATTAATCATCAGAAGAGTAATCCTCCTCTTTATCTTCATCATTTTCTTCTTCATCCTCCTTGTATTCATCTTCATCATCCTTTTCTCCCTCATAATCTTTGTCATCTTCTTCGCCAATTACCATTCTATTGTCAGCATCCTCCTTGTCATCTATTGTCTAGTGGTCTCTCTTCCGTTTGCGTTTGGGAAGCTCGTCCTCGTGCGACTAGTAGTCAAGAAACGACTACGAGTCTCCCAAATCATACTTATCCCCGAGAGAAAAAGTCACCGAGTAATCATCTTCGGACTCATCTGATGAATGCACCTATCTACTGGAGCGCTTGCATTCATTGCTTTCTTCATCTGATGGGTACCATAGGAGTCTGGAAATGAGTCGTCCATATTTTTTGAATAGACTGAGAAGAATTTTCTTTTTGGGAAATACAAAGAGCTTGCGTGTTTGGGCGAAAAGACTGAAATAACCTACTATTATTTATATTTGAAAAACTATCTATACTTAAATGTCTATTTAATGTTAATATGATCATTACATATCTACCTACATCTAGTCAAGCAATAACTAAACCAATAAATATTTAAACTTAAATCATATCATTAAATTACTTACATGAAAATATGGATGCTTGTCTTTTCTACCAATAATATGAAGCGCGTTTTACGTTGTAATCAGATTTACCAATACCAAAATTTATTACGCGATTTAAAAGAACCTCACTACGCGAATTTGTTTTTATCATGTATGAAAGATTAAATTTACTTGATTTATTAGAGCGTGTTTCAACTCCAAATAAAACTCACTTATGGCATATTGGAATTACGTGACTTGCAGTACAAGTGGATTATTCTGTCTTATGTTTAATGGATATACGATCTTAGGGTTGAATATTGCAAAATCACGTTTTTGTATTACACGATTTACTATAATAACTTATTGAACAATGCGACTTACAATTTATCAATCATGCGAGTTTATAACATTTTTATAGTTTTTATATTGAGTGTCAAATTTAATACATCCAACCCCATAATTTTTGGTTTAATAATAAATTCAACAACACGATTCAGAACAATAATAAAAAATTACCAATAGAACAACATAGTAAAACATAGAAACAACATAGTAAAAAAATACATATTATTTGATTGACAATAGCTTGCTTTTTAAAGTTATGTAAAAAGCAATATTTTAACTCATCCACCACTGTTATCCTCGACCGGTGAGCATATCCAATCATTAACTTCCCACTTCCAAAGTAGTGGTGCCTCTTCGCGCAAAACGTAAGATAGGTTAAAAACAAGAAGCAAAGGTTCATATTCTAATTCATTGTACCTGGATGTCAGTTCTTCACGGCTGCGCGGATGAGGGCCTATAAATCCCATCCATCCATATTCAAAGTACATACGGCACAAGACTTCATCGAAAACAACGTTAGTCGTATCATTGGTCATTGTTTTCCTAATGTATTTGACTGTTTGAAACAAATGTTGGTCTTCTTCCAACTCCCCCACTTTAATTCATACTTAAGAAAGTTGAATTGTTTATAAAATGTATAAAGTTTAGTTTCACATTGTAGGTAAAAGTCTGGAAGGTTATATAAAGGATATAAAGTAGGTGTATATCTTCGGTGGGTCTTTGTTTGTTGTTCAAAATATAGACGGGCTAATTTTCCTTAGGTCTAAATTTTTTGCGGGAATTTATCAAATTCTATACAGCTTAGTGGCGCGATTTATATTTAACAGTCTCACAATTTATGCACAAATGGGCACGCAATTTGTTCCCAACAGTCATGAGAGTTACGTACAGATTTTAGGCATCGTGATTTCCGAATAACATTAAATTAAGTAATGCGAGTTACACACAACTACAAAATATCATTACATTCCCATGTTCACAAAATAGTTCAACACTTTAGTAATTGCTTACAAATTGACTTTGTTTAATGCTTTACTCAACCACAAAAAAACGACCGAGTACTACAACAGAAATGAATTTCATCACATCGAGCGACCTACCACCGACGGTTAGTATTCCTATTGTTAAGAAAATGATGAAACATTTGTGATCGTGTTTGAGCTGGCATATCTTTGCTATATTTCTCGGCTACAAACCTGTTGTGAATAATATCTTTAACGTACTCGCAAACGAAAACTCTGCAGTCAAATGAATTTTTTCTTTGTTGCGATATATCTCTTACAACTTTAACTTTGTATCCATTTCTCACACGCGGGATATATATTTATTGTCCATACAATAGGACAACTGTAAGATACAAAGACTTTAAGGGTAATTTTTATAAAAAATATTAATAAAATATATTTGTCGCGCATTTATGCATACTTAGTCGCGCGCTGTATATTTATGAATTGCGTAATTTATATTTAGGAGTCGTGCAATTCATATTTACGAGTCACGCAATTCACATTTACGAGTCGCGTGATGTATACTTACACATCGCGCGTTTTATTTGATTACTTCACGTGGTTTACATAAATAAGTCTAGCGATTTACGATCCATAATCCCGTGATTTCTATGTCTTATTGGCGCGATATTTGAACTATAATTAGTTAGCTGTTATAACGTAACAATACATAACACTAAAACATTTACTAATACATACCAATGCTTGTCCCGTTTTTTGACATACATCTTGAGTGAATTTTATTTTATGGTACAGCGGGTTGTAGGTTTTAGCAACACCATTCTCCATATCAATTACCAACAACGTCCAGTGTTTTGTTCGATTCTCTTCTATATGGTGAATGCGATAAATATGTCCAGCCTCATTTTTTCGAAAACTTCATCAATGATGTGTGACATATCTTCATTTAATGCAAGAATTTTCTGTAATATGTACGACCAATAAATGAATCATTGTGTCACTAACAAAGACTATTTAAACCAACTATACTCACCGTGGCAATCCCAGAAATTTGAATAGCGCTGTATTTATAGTTGTACTTATTATCAAACCCTTTAAAAGGTACTTTCCAATTTGATTCTTTAAGAAACTTATATATCCATGCATCAATAATCTATGAAACGAAAGGTGGTGATTTAAAACTAATCACGATTTCCTTAACAAACTATCTATAAATGCATTGTCAGTTATTTCAAATTGTATATTTTACCTTGAAGTCTAGTTCCCCTTTGTAGGGTAGTGCCATTATCTTACTGACACTAATGCTAAGCCTGAATGAGAGCTCTGATTGTTGTAAATACCATAATTCAGGATCTTCCTAAACTTCTTCTCTTTGTGTTAGAAGCACCTTGTGGTATTCAGTGATAATTATTAACTTTGTTGTGGCTGTTTGACGTCCCCAGACTTTGTAACCAACTCGCCTCGGTTGTGTTTGAGTAAATTAATTCCAATTTGGATACACACCCGCTATTACCCGGTGGCATATAGAACTTGGTCTTAAATAATAACCAACTAACTTTATTTACATATCATCCTTTTAGCATTAGAGATCTCTCCTCCAAAGCATCTTTAGATCCGCTGCAACCAACAATTTTTCCTCCACTGTTATGAATAGCGTCATCCTTATCAACTTAGCCAAAAAATGATTCGGTACATAGTTCAAAAGCATCATCTAGGGTTTGTAGCTCAAAATATTTAGCTTCCTCTTGAGCTGCTGGTTGTACTTCTACCTTTGTTTTGGGGTGTGGCAGTCTGTGAGTATCTTCGATTTCTGATACCTGTTTAATCTTTGGTTGTTGAGTTTTAGATTGTTTTGGAGATAGTTGTAGTCCTTCGTCTAATGTTGTTGGTTTTCCATTACATACCTGTCACATTTAACATTTTTTGTCCAACAATAAATTTTGAAATCCAAATTTATAATGATGCGTTTGTTAGCTTATTCTATTTATCTTGCAATTTTGGAGGAAAATAATATCCTTGCACAATTTACATGTTATTTTAATCATGCAACGCGATTTACACATTATCTGTTAATATACGCGTGATTTATGGCATTTTTGTGATCATGCGATTTTAAGAATAAATAATATTAAGTAAACTAACCCTCGGTCAAATTACAAACTATATATTTATAACCAAGATCTAATAAAGATTTTTAGTTATATACTAAAATATAAGTCGCGATTTATGATCTGATACATATAAAATTATAGTTAACCAATTGCGCGATTTATAAGTATGCAACCAACAACTGGCATAATTAAAGCACGAGCATCCCAAAAAATTACCAAAACCATCCACAAATTAAAAACACAAACCCGATTGACTTCCATCAACAATCCAAAATATACCAAAAACAACATCCTCACATAAGTTGACTTCTTAATGACAAATCATAACACAAAACTGTTGAATACCATTAAATCCTAATGATTTTAAGATTCACTTACATATTCATGACCTTCATTGACAAGCTTGGGTACGTTTGTGCTACTCTCTTCTTCCCTTACTACCTTTAGTTCTGCCACATCCGCTAATCCAACATCATTTTTCTCTGCCTTTTCGGGCTTCTGGTTCTCTGCAACCATAATAATGACTCCAGCATCACCACTATGTACGTATTCTTTACCGAGCCATGCTGGTTAATTACTTGTAGCTCTTTTGTTGTCTCAGGATGCACCACAACTGGTTCATATGCAGTAGCTACAACATCCTTCTCAATCAGAAGTAATATTGTAGTTCTGTTGTTCAACTCAATAGTTTTTTCAATTATACGCTCATGTTGCTCAACTACTGCTCCGTTAAATGATTATTCAATTTGAACGTGTGTTGCTTTCTCAGTCTGCCCCATATCTACCTCGTGTGTGGTTGCTTCAAGCTCCTTCTCAACCTCCTTCTTAACCTCCCTCTCAAGCTTCTTCTCAGCCTCCCTCACAGTTTCAGCTCCTACAACGTTTCCACTTTCTTCCAGCACAAGCTTAGAATAATCGACCCCTAAAACATACAACGCATAATTAGTTTGGTGCGTCTCACATTGTGTCACACTAACATCATTTGGTTCGTTCTCGACTCCATCACCAGTCTTCTGAAACCTTTTATTCTCTTCATCATCATCCTCATGCTCTGTTTGTTCTGTTGTGTTATCGGTTGTACAACCTTCTACGTCAACTTCATCTGAATCCAATCGTGTTGTATCTTCTTTTGTCTCATCTCTATTGCCTTCAACCTCTTTCATTTTGAAACCATATTTTCGTGAAACATATACTCTAGTTTTGGGAACTTCATCTACTGTTTTGGGTACCTTTACCCTGTCCCTGGTAGCTCTTCTTCTACGGAACAGAAGGGCAGTGCACAAGCCCTATCAACTGCATCTTTAACAGCGTCATCCTTTTTAACTTGTCGTTCAAGTTTATAATTTAGAGCTACTACCTCTCTTTTTAGATCTATAACCCGTGGAAAAATTTAACATGTATATTATAAATATTCTCCAGTTTATTTTCTTAAAAAAACAACCTTATACATTACTTACCTGTCTTTTCTTTTATTCCAGCGGAATATGAAGACGTTTATTATCAACTGAATACTTGTACTTACAATTGCTTTTCTTCCTACCACTTTCGTCTCAATTGAATAAAAATGTTGTACCACGCCCCTTGTAGACTGTTGTATTCTTCATTCGAAGACTAGAACCTGTATTCGAAGTGCTTCCTGCAGTAAAAGATCTGCTTTGTTCTATCTGCCCTTTGAATGTTCTGTTTTTTTGTTGTTCCAACAACCCCCTAGTGGTACTTCATAGTCATCTACAGCGCCCTCGTAATCCGGTGTGGGTGGTGGCTTGCTTAATTGTTGTTCTGTGGTTGTAGGCTCAATGTTATGCTTTCGCTTTTTGCTTGTTTTTTTGGCAAGTGATTTTTTTCGTTTGTTTGCCTTACGTCCACAACGTACGAGTAAACCTTCCAAGCCTCCACTTTTGTCACCAGAACTGAAGGATATCTTTTCAGCATCATTAAGCTTAATCTCTCACTCTAATACCTGCATCACACGATTTATGTGCAAATTAAAACGAATTTAACAACATAAAATACATCGCGCGATTTATGAGCATGCTAACAATCAACGACACGATTTACGTGTGATAATAAGACGCGATTTATCGCCATGTTTTGACAGACAATGACTAATTACACAATAGGCGCAATTGCTGGGTAGATTTCATCACACGATTTAAGTTCCTTTCTACTGATGCATAATACGATTTAAGTTCATTTCTGGTGATGCGTAATACTAAATATGATGTATGCGAACTAAAGTTGCATTTAACTATTGCATATATCAAACCAAAATTTATACAATAACGTGCTATTAACAACACCTATTTTTTACCTCATTGTCAGGCAGCTTGTGAAACCTTTTAATCATCTTCATGGTTGACTCCTTATAGTCCAGCCCCCACCATTTGTAGCACCTAGGACTCATCCCCTAACGTCGTACGCTCAATTATGAAGGGCTGCAACAAACATAGACAGTCTAATGTAACCACAACTAAATCAGATTGTGAAAGGTAGCAATTCATAATTACAAATAAAACAGTGACGCATACGATAACCCTATCAGTCGTCCCTTTCTTTAGACACTATTTCATCGACATGCTAAGATTCTCAACAATTGCGCCAGAGCAATCATAGTCGTTAATTTTAACCATGTCTTCAACGTAGTAGACCAATGTCCAGTCCATAATATCGTCGTATTCTGAGTAGAAAAGGGTTGAGCATATGAACAGTATCAACAGCTGCACAACGTCACTTGCGGCATCCTCTCCACCATCCATAACTGCATTCTCTATAGCTTCCTGGAAATAAAAAAAACAAATTCTATATTATTGTAAATATCCTCAGATAACGACACAGACAAACAATTCTAATTACCTCGATCATCGCATTAAAAACAAATTTCTGATTCGTTGGTCCACTTTTCCTAGCCCTTGGACTCAAAAAATATTTTTGCATCAATAGAGGTTCGTTCTAAGCCTCATCCGCGAATCAACCGATGAATGTACTTCATATTTGGCAAGTCTTCATTGCGTATCTGGAACGATGATTTCAATAAGGTATATAAGGGAGTGTGCTTCGCAACCTCAAAATGCTCGACAG
Organism: Limnanthes douglasii subsp. nivea; assembly: GCA_036936605.1. Classification (NCBI taxonomy): domain Eukaryota; kingdom Viridiplantae; phylum Streptophyta; class Magnoliopsida; order Brassicales; family Limnanthaceae; genus Limnanthes; species Limnanthes douglasii. The sequence goes on along the minus strand of JAUPFV010000002.1, from coordinate 70,807,365 downwards.
TTATTATGTTTTTCTGGAGTAGGTTCAATATGCTAACTAACCCAGACCGTTAAAAACTTGCTTCGCCATAAAACAACCTGAAATAAGAAAATGCGAATGTATATTCTCGTTACTAACAAACAGACGTGACTAATGATTCACTTATTCTTAATCTTAGATGTAACACTAATACAGGATTTGTGGCAATACATCCTAACACCGAATATACTACACGTTTTATATGATAAAAATTAACATGCACGTACCCAGAATCAAAACCCAGACAGACCGTACTAAAAACCTAAAAACAAGAAACACAGAAATGTTGCTTCATAAGATAATCAACACTTAGAGAAACCCAAAACTACACACTACGTTTTCTGTATATACAATGTTAGGGTAAACGGAACAGACTAGCAATTGCGTAATAATTTCTCGCTACAGACCTGTAAGTACCCTAAAAAATTTTGTTTCCCCTAAATTGCAGACCCTAAGAACGCCGTAAAAATTAGGCTCCCTGATGAAGAATAATAAGCTTTCGCATACTTTTAACGCAGTTTCAGTTGACAAACACTTTTCGCCTGAAATCGAAAATTTTGGCCTCAAATTGGTTAAGGATCTAATTTACCCTTTGGGTGAAACTATTTCCTCCATAAGATTTTTTATTTCCCCCGTATTTCAAAAAAGACTCCACTTTGTTATTTCCTCCATAAAGGAAATTATTAATTTACCCTTATTTTAATTTTACTCCAAACACTGAGATTCACCTTCTTCTCCAACAACCATCCAAACACTGTATCTACCTTAATTTTTTCCAGCAACCTTCTACCCATAATATTTACTTCCACCCATAAACTCTAATCCTATTAATATAAATATACAACCATTAGCTCTTCTAACCGAGAAAAAAAAAACCTAGCCACCACTTTCGATTGAAGAAATCTATCAAAGGTAAAAATATCTCCTAAATCTTTTTTTAATCTATCGGTTGGTAAGAGTTCCAGGAAGTTGGTTGTACTCTGTATAGCGAGTTCTACAAACTCGATATGCAGAAAAAATAATTACAGTTCCCGAAACTCTTTTGCTATAAATTTGTTTTCCCGCATATTGAGTTCCAAGAACAAATTTTTGGTTTTTTAGTATCTAATTACTTTTACAAAACTTTGGACATCTCTTGTTGATTTCTTTACTAAAAAAACTTTAACTTGTTTTTTATTCATGATTCTGTGATTTTTGTTCGTTGCCATTTTTACAATATTAAATTATCTTGTCGGTTGATTGGGTGGTGTTTTTAGGTGTTGAATATTTGGTTTAGGTTTTTTCCTTCTCCATGATTAAGTTTTTTTGGTATTTAAAGTTTAATTTTAGAAGTTAAATGATATATATTGGTTGTAATTTGACTTAATTATATGTTCCTTAGAATAAGGGTTGGATAGTGCACGATGGCATCAAAATATAAATTAGAAAGTAAATTAAGGACAAAAATGTAAAAGCAAATGTTAATTGTTTTTTTAGAAATTTAAGATGGAGGAAATAATAAATCTAATGGAGGAAATAGCTTCACCCTTACCCTTTATATGATACCAGTTATTTTTGTCCATTATTTTTAGTTGGGTACCAATGGAAAGTGTCCACTTTCTAGGTACTAAAATGGACTTAGATACTTGAAAAGATATTTTCGGTTAGTTTTCTAAAAAAAATCCTTTAATATAATATAACCAAAATAAATAATAGTAAAAAAACGTTAAAAAAAGTTTATTTTTAACCATAATTTCCAAACTCTACTTCGACTTACTTTTTTTTTTCCACCAAAAATATAAATCCAAATCGTGAAGCACTACCATGACTGATTTTGTACATAAAGCTTTGACCAAGAACTCTCTCTAACATTAAACACAGAATATGGCGAAAGTCCGTGAAGCACTACCATGGCTGATTCCATTCCTGGGGGCTAAGTTTTACAAAGAATGCAGTTTTCACTCCTATAAACAAACCAGGTTTTGTTTAATGTGCTTGGGCTCACCTTTCTGTGGAGACTGTTATAGGGAAAGTATAAACCATACTGGTCACACGGTGCTCAAGGTAAAATCAGTAGTTAATTTTCGGATGAAATTACGTATCCTCATCTTGATCAATAATTACATTCTCGTAAAATTCTGGAAATAGGATTCGTTCTGGTGGAACTTGGAACTGATTCTTTTTACAATTTCAACTTTTTCTTGTAAATACTTGAATTTGTTTGGGGTGTATTGTGGCGTGGGGATAAAGAAAGATTTATATTTTAACTGAATTTAGCTAAGTTTCTGTTGATGCAAACCTAAATTGGTTTTTAAAATCAATCTTGATTCCCGGTGTTATGTTCTCCGAATAAGAATTCTTTAGGCTCTATACTTACTTCTTTAGATATAACTTTATGTTCTTAATTAATTTCAGGTTAATAAGTTTTCGGATGAATCAGTAATAAAAGTGGAATCAATTTCGAAGTGTTTAGATATAACTGGAATCCAGCAAAACAAAATAAATACGAAAAGGTTTGTTTATATTCTAAGCAAAACCTCCAAGCCCCGGCGGACTTCAAGTAGAAGTTTTTGTATATCCTGTGGACTGGATCTACATACCGATAGAACTGCTAGATTCTGTTCTTTACAATGCGCTGTAAGTTTTCTTTATTTTACTGTATTTGTTATAAATTTGTGCTCTATGATGTTTATTTTAAAATATGGAATAAATTGTGTATCGGTTTGGCTTACAGGTGAAACATGAACTGGATCTTGTGGTTGCTTCAATGACAACAGCTCGAGAAAATTGTGGTGCTTCTACTTCTACTTGGGTGAGAAAACATGAACGTTATTGTAAACTAACAGCAGACATAAAGATAGATGGATCATGGATGGTTGCAAATAATAGTTAGATAGATGGATTTGAAGTTCAAAACTACCTACAGAAACACTTTATTCTTATTAAAGATATATATATATATATCTTCATTCTTATTTTCATCTTCCAAGATTATACAAAGTTAGACCATTTGTGATGCCTAATATATTTTTCGTATTGTGTCTAGGTGGAAAAAAATGAACTGCATCTTTTAGATTTAAATGAACCTCTTGTTACGGAAGAAAACGATCGCACTTCTGTTTCTGCTGCTTCGGAACAAACTGGAAACATTCAAAGAAAAAGCGAACTGGTTTTACCAGATTTAAATGAACCTGTTCCTTGCGAAGAGAACATCGATTCTGTTTATGCTTCTACTGCTTTGGGCTTCGGAACGGCTGGAAACACGTAAAGAAGAAGAAAAAGCATTCTTCAAGAGATGCTTTCGATTAGAACAAGTTTATTAAAACAGATTATGTTTTTTGGTATAGTTTTTAATATTTTGCCTCAAATTAATAGGATGTCTTTTAAACAATTCTTATTACTGTCGTATGTGATTTCAACAACGAATCGATTTAGACAATTCGTCGGTCTTTAGAGCATCCTCAACATTTACTATATATTTTGTCAACATTTACTATATATTTTGTTAATTGTTTAGATTATTAATAAATCCAGTCCTACTCTTTATAATTTAATAATTTTTTTTATAAGGAACTCGCAGCGGCTACTCAGAGTGCAACGAGTGCGCACAAGGTAAACCTTCAGTCTGACGCGATAGCCTGCAAATCAATGCCAGAAGGTAAACCACACAAGGTGACAGACTCAGCCAAGAAAGCGTATGTAGAGGGATTCAAACTCATGCCTTTGGTCACAAGCATGTCATACTCAACCAACTCGGCTACCCTTTGGGGGCAAAAAAAATATTGAAGTTTTCGTAGATGATAGGGTTCGAACCTATACCTATTATATAAAAGCATCCCCAATAGAGGAGGGGTTCGAGATAGCAAATTTAAAAATGGTCAAGTTATATATATCCAAATGTGGTCTAAGTATACCCAATTTTGAGTTTACTCAAATGTGGTATAAGTTTACCCAAATTTTAACAAAAATATTTTTTATGGATATATAAGGTTTTTTTTCCTAACCTTCATCTACCTCATTTTTTCTCTTACACTCTCTAACTTCTCTCTAAAACCTCCAAGTTCTCTCTAATTTTTCCGGCGAACTAAAATCCGGCGAACTAAAATCCGGCGAACTAAAATATAGAAACTTAGTGTTAGTATCAAAATTAGGGTTATGGTTGAATTAGGTAAAAAAAAAATCATAATTTTAGAGTGTTTGGAAGCCATTTTCCAGTCGGAATTCGACCGGAAAATGGCCGGCAGCGAAGGCTGAGCGGACCATAGGTACAGGAGGCGTACTTGCTGGTACAGACCCCTGTACCTATGGTGCGTTCAGCCTTCGCTGCCGGCCATTCTCTGACCGAATTTCGGCTGGAAAATGGCCTCTAAACACCATAAAATTATGGTTTTTTTAATAATTAAATCCTTATTTTTTTATAAGACAAACTTAAAAAACAATAAGTTTTTACCTTAATTTCGGTCGATTCATGTTTGATTTTGTTTTTTTATTAGACGAATTTTTTATAAAAAAAATTAAGAGAGTTTGAATGTTCTTGAGTCAACTTTGAATGTTCAAGAACAATTTGAAGAACTTCACAAAATTGTAGTGATATGGGGTTTGATTGTTAAGACTGAGTAAACTTGATCCTTTATCCCACGTCGCTTAGACTGGACAAGTACTTACAATGTATAAGTGGAGACCTTTTGGGAGTGAACCAAGAGAAAAACCGTGCGGGACTAATCGCTCAAAGCGGACAATATCACATTAGTTGGTGAAGATATTTCTAACATTGATCTAGTAGGGAGTTGTGTTTTTTTTTGGGTATACATAGCCAAATAGATTGTTTTGTGAATTGGGTATATCTAAAATATACTTAGTATTTTTTTTTACTTAGTGGCAATTTGGATATTAAATAAAAGTTCAAAGATTTTTTCATCCTAAAAAAGTCAAACAAAAGTTAACTGCATTTTTTGGGTATATTTAAACCACAAGACTAGGTCTTGCGCGATATTAGATATGTAAATTTATACTGCGACACTATCTATAATTATTTATTGTTTTTACCTTCTATCTACAAAATAGAAAACTACTTTAATTATAAAAGCTGATTGATAAATATATATTTATCAATTTTTTAGAGTAATGGTTGGCGATGCTCTAAATTTAGCTATTGAAATCGAAACATTTAAATTTAAAAGGTCATTTACACTACCGGTTGGAATCCAATTTTTTTTACGGATAATAGGTATTTTTCAATCTAATTTCAAATAAAAAAATCTGATAAATGCTCTTATACATAAAATTTTATAAAAAAACCTTTTGTGTTTAAATATTTTACTCGTCAACTTTTTTCACTTAAATAATATCCAAAATAAAATACAATTATTTTATACTTTTGTCAGTATATAGTGTACGTCTAAAATCAATGTATAAAAAATTTATTTTCTCTACTAAAAATGTTACCTGTGCATGCATGTAATTTTTATGTTTTTTTAGCTAATGAAATGACAAGTATATTGTTGATGTCTTAACTTTATACTTATAATATTAGCCATCAATTTTTAACCTCGTTTTCTATTAAAAATTATCTATCTTTTTGTAAAATTATAAAATTTAAAAACTTTTAAGAAATCAAAAAAATTAACAATCGAAAACAAATAAATGAAAGATAAATTGAACTATTCCAGAACAGATAATGTTACCGAGTAAATGTCAAGGTATACTAATCTTTCCTTTTACTTAACCTAAAAATTGTCAAAAACCACTCGATCAAGACAACATCTCCTATATTCGTGAAAAAACATACATGCACTGTCAATTTCCTAGACAATTCTCATAATTATATATTTTTTATTTTTTTGGAAAAAAACATATATTTATGAGATATTTTTTCGGAATTTGTAGCTTTTTCTGTTTTTTGTGGATCTAATTCGGAGACATGGTCTGAATAAAAGTTTAAAATATTTTTTTACATGTAAAGTTACCCTAATGTAGAACTGGGTTATCAGAATTATGTGTCATTAGATTTTTTTTTAAATACAACTATTTTCCCGATTTTTGTTCAAAATTACATGAACTGTTTCTCTTTGGAAATATTTTTTAAACTAATGTTTTTTTTGAACTCCCTAATTTGTAGTTTTTTTTTAATTTTGTTTCAATACGCTATGCTTATTCAACTTAAGGGTCGGAAAAGTATCTCGCTCATTTATTCACCGTCACGCATTACAATAAGATCAACTTATGTTATGGGTAATGATTCCTTTTCGGTTTTATCATTTCCATGCTTGGTGAGGTTAATTATCGTCTGAGGGTAAATTGGTAATTTGTTCGAAGTTTTGTAGAAGTATACGGGTGTTTAATGCTTAGAGTAGAAAGTAGAGGGAGAATTAAGCGGCCTTGTTGTATTTAATTTTCATTACCCACATTTAATGCAGGTGGTTGAGTATTTATACCCTTGCATTTGGGCCTTATGGGTTTTCGGGTCATGTTTAATGGACCCGGGTCATGTTCAAGGACCCATGAGCTCTTAGTAGGAGAGCAAGCAGCTTAGTCAAGAAGTGTTTAGGTTTTTTAGTACTTTTGTCATAGTTCGAACAGTCCAATGGGCTAAGTGTTCGAAGTGGTCTGTCCGGTCCGAAGGCCTTGGACCGATCTGTCCCTGTCCGGGGAGTAAGCAGAATTCGGACTCATCAAGAGCCCCTTTTTTAGGTGTTTGTTCAAATACCTTTGTCAAAAACTTGAAAAACAGTTCGAAGTCAGGGGTAGTTTTTCCCGGACAGGTCTCTCAACTTGGGCTATGGCTTTATCCGGACTGATAAAGCTTCGTGACTCCAAACAGTTTTTTGCCAGAGTTTATGGGACACGTGTCGCTTTCTGGTTTGTTGCTTCAGCCGTTTTTTCACCTTGAATTTCGAACCCACCTTCTTCGAAAATCAACCTCTTTATTAAAGTTGGTGACATCAGCGCCGTCTTTAATCATTACCAATCTTTTCGAATTCTCCTAGGAATCAAACTCCTTTTTCAGATATACTATAAATTAAAACACTTTCTACTGTTTTACCAACTCTCTCATATTTACTCTGCAACTTCTTAAAGCTTTTTCTCTCCAAAGCAAAACTTTGCCCAGATTGTTTATATTTACAGCGAGGAACGCTCTGATCAAAGGTGGGTGGCTCAACCTCTCTGAATTAGAAAAGGCGCAAAAGGTCGAAAGGGAAAGACGCATCGCAGCAGGAGTACCCGTTTCGCCCATCGACAGACCAGTAACTTCAGCCACAGGGTTAGATCAAGGCTCTTCTTCCTCTAAAGGGATCAAGCCGAAAAGGTTATTTCAAACCAATCTCTCCCCCATTATCTCAGGTTCTTCGGTTCAAGAATCGGAACCTGTGGTTGAGCCAGGTGTTACTGTAACCAGTTTCAAAACCCCCCCCCCCCCCCCCCCCTTCATAGCTATGGGGTCAGACACTGAACATTCCCCTCAAAAACTAGTTGACTGGAGAAAATGTCGGTTAGTCAAGGGCCAAGCTTCCAAGGGCACCCCCTCAAAATCGGGTGCCAAAGACAGTGGTACAGGGTCAGAAGTGCCCATTAAAGTTCCCAAGAACAGGCTGTCCGGTCCAGAGGGCATTAGTTCAAGTCCCCGGAGTGACACATCTGCATTAGAGCCCCAACCGGAGGCCAGGAACCAAGAAAATACTGGAACTCAACAGTCCGGAAGCCAAGCTGAGCCAATTCTGAACCTTCCCCTTACCACAGCTGCTGAAAACCCCTCAATAATCATGGAGGAAGTAATTGAGGACTCTGTCGAAGAGGCTCCATTTGAGTCTAAGCCCTCCGGTCAGACCAGTAGTGCTGTTGTTGCCAAAAAAGACAAAGGCAAAGAGAAGTTGTGCTTAAGGCATCCGGATCTGCCGGAGAGTCTCGAAGGAAGGATGGGGCCTTGTTTTCACAAGTTTAATGTCAAGTACGTCCTCGTCCTGCAAAAGATTAACTACGCATTCATCGACACAGCTGACCTGGGCCGGATGCGTACGAAGTGGGGTATACCGGAGAACGTGAAGATGAGGATCCCCATACACCCATAGACTCCCATGGACTGCAAATTAAGCGAAATTGTCGTCTTCACGGAGCTGTTCAATTGGGGACTTAGATTCCCTCTGGACCCAGAAATTGTCAGATACTTCCATCTGATAAAGCTCTGTCCGAGCCAGCTGAGCCCCAATGCCTGCTACACCCTCATGGCTAGCATTATGGCTTCAAGGCTCTCCGGGATCCCTCTACCAATGGAGGAGTTTGCTGCTGTGGCCAGTCTCTGCAGAAACCATCACATCCCCTTCTACCATTTCAACATGGGGTATAACTTCAAAGCTGTAGATGACTTGCTAGAGTCGGAGAGGAATTGGAAGACCCAGTTCCTGTTCGTAAGTGGTGCATGGGAGAATGGGCAGAAAATTAAGTCTGGTGTCAACCCGAGTCTTCTCACAAGAAGGTGGAGGAGTGACCGTAGGTCTCCTGCTTTACACTCTTATCTTTTTTTTAAAGTTAGTTTAAATTAATTTGTTTTATTTTTGCCTTAGCAGAACTGCCCAAGGAATTCAGCGACCACTTGAAAACCCGGCAGGCTACTTGCACCAAGATCAATGCTTGGGCTGTTGAGAAGTGGGGGAACCGGTTCCATGCTGCTTTTACTGGAGGCAACTTGGCAAGGTCTCATTTGTGGAACACCACAGGTCGGAGAGACTTAACTTGGGAGGAGCTTACCACTCAGCCTCCTCCGGATGTTGTGCTCAAAAGGACGCATGAACCAGATGTGACACTCTACTTGCTAGGCCAGGCCAAAGCCCCGAGCAAGATGAAAGGCAAAAAGAAAGGCAAGAAAGTGGTTGGTGAAGCTAACCCTTGAGAGGTAGAGAAGGATGCTCCAATACATCCGGTGGGGCCAGTCCCTAGTCAAATTGATGCTGCTCTCTTGGAAGTGGTGGAGCAGGAGACTGAAAGGCAAGAAGTGCACTCCCCAAACCCTCTAAGGGCTTCCAAAAGAGATCGTAAACGGGGAGGTGAAAGCAAAGACAGGGAGGCCAAGAAGAAAAAGACCTCTAAGGGTGACGAGCTTTCTCTCCGGACTTTAGAGCCTCCTCCCCAAGTTGACCCCTCTGACCCAACACAAGCAGAAGAGATACCTGGTGACTTCCAAACCGATGAGGTTGAAGGGGGAGATCTTAGAATTGACGGTGTGGACATCACTGGGCTTGGTGGGCTTGGTCAGTACTTCATGAATCTTCCCAGAGATGATTTCGCCGGACCTTATCTCCCTCCGAGCACTTCAAACTCAGTCACTTTTAATGGTAAGACCTTTACTGTTTCAAGTGATAAGGATGCTATAGCTTACTCTTTGTTAAGCAATGTTCAACCGGTGCTTGCGTTGGAAAAGCAAGTTCAAAATCAGGCAGACATCATCAAAGTCCTCAAGTCTAGCAAAGAGAAGCTGTCCGGCGATCTTCTTACTGCTACTTCGAATGCTGTCATTTTAAAGGAAGAAAACGAAGAGCTGAAGAGAAACCAGGAGGTGAGTACCACAAAAGTCACCACACTGGAGAACACTATCACAGAGCTCCGGGAGAAGCTGTCCGGATTGGAGAAAGATCTTGCCACATCAAGAGGGGAGACCAAGGCCAAGGACCAAATCATCACCAACTTAACCAGTGACAAGATTGCTCTTGAGAATTCAGTGTCCAAGGCTGCCGAGGAGAAAGCTACTTTGCTAAGGGAGCAAGAGGCCAAAATCCAAGCCAAGATCGATGCTTATGCCAATAACGTGATCGACATCCAGGAGGAAATGTATGCCAAAGTGAGGTCTGACATGGTTTTTCTCTTCCATGAGAAGTTTCCGAAGAGGAACCTAGGGGATTTATGGCTTCACGTAGAGTCTGATGACCTCCCATATCATACAATGGCCGAAGGTGACATGTTTGGCTTCTCCAGTGCCTCCTCATCCGATGACGAAGAAAACACCGGGGAGAGCCCAGACGAAGAGAAAGATGATCCCAAGGGGAAGAAGAAGACGGATGAAGCTGATCCATCTTCCAAGGCTCAGCCTTAATTTACGAATTACTTTTTACTTTTCTTGTTATCTAAACTAAATTCCTTGGAAGGCCAAGGCACTCTTTTTTGTTAATGTGTCTGGTATTTGACCGGATAGATCCTTCATTCTGTTTTGACGATTTGAAAGTCCTTGGAAGGCCAAGGCACTTAAGTTGTTTTAATGAATATCTTTGTTTTGCACAATTCTCACATTTTTTCATAGTCTGTTCCAATTTTGATGGCTAGAGTTTAAATAGCCCTTATTTATTTCATAGTGAGAGTGTTTAAATTCTCCGATGACGAATGTTTAAGTGGTCATCACTCTTTTATTCAATCCGGATGGTGTGACAAGGGACAAAATCAAAACATTTTCAAATTTTTTTTAAGAAGGCATCAAATTTTATTTAGAACCCGGACACCTCATTAAAACCTCCCCGTGCCACCAGGGAGGAAAGAGTATGCCCCCAAATATTTACATGGATATTTAAACAAGTAAATATTTACACAAATACTACTCCAAGTACATCCGGAGATGTTTGATATTCCAAGGGTGGGTCAGAACTCTTCCATCCTTGTCTTCTAGCCAATATGTTCCAGGTTTAAGCCTTTCAACAACCATATAAGGTCCTTCCCAAGTCGGAGCCAATTTTCCGAACAATTTTTGTTTAGTGTGTAAGAAGACTTTCCTCAATACCTTGTCCCCCGGTTGGAAATCTCTTCTTTTAACTCTGGAAGCGAATCTGCTTCTCATCAAACCCTGATAGTGTGCAACTCTAAGGTGAGCTTTACTCGTCTTTCTTCTACCAGATCGAGCTGACCTCTGATTGCCACTTCGTTAGCGCATTCAGATAATTTCTGAACACGAAACGATGGGAGAGTTGCTTCTATGGGAGCTACTGCATCCATCTCATAGACCAAAGCAAAGGGTGACTCATGTGTTGCAGGCCCAGGTGTTGTCCGGTAGGCCCACAAGACCTCTTGTAAATAACTAGGCCACTTCCTAGCAGCCCCTTCCAAATTCTTCTTCAAACCGGACAGTATAGTTCTGTTAGCCACTTCAACCTGTCCATTTGCTTGTGGGTGGAAAGGTGAAGAGAAACAATGTTGTATACCCCTTGAGGCACAGAAGTTTTCCATTTCCTTATTGTCGAACTGTGGCCCATTGTCTGTTGTTATCTTTCGTGGGACACCAAATCTGCAACAGATGTTGGATAGAATGAATTTTATGATAGCTTTTGACGTTGTTCCTGCTAGAGGGGCTGCTTCAATCCACTTCGAAAAGTAATCTATAGCAACAATTATAGTTCTGCGCCCTCCGGATGCCATAGGGAGAGGTACTACTAAATCCAACCCTCATCGAGCAAAAGGTATAGGCTCAGAAATTGACTCTAAAGGAATGACTGGGACATGAATTTCATTGCTGTACCTCTGGCATGGGTCACACCTTCTTACCAGTTCCTTAGCATCTTTCATGATATATGGCCAATAGTAACCGGCCAGTAAAACTCTCCTTGTTAAATCCCTGAATCCACAATGAGCTGATCCCTCACCATCCTGCAATTCGGAGAGGACTACTTGGGAGTCATCATCCCCCAAACAGCGCAGAAGAGGTTTACTGTAAGACTTTTTATACAAAACGTCTCTCAATATGATAAAACCACGAGCCTTGTGTTTCAATGTTCTTGCCAGTGATTTATCCGGAGGCACGATGCCATCGGAGAGGTATTGCAGTAGAGGAAACCTCCAGTCCTGAGGTTGTTTCACCTGTACTTCAAAAATTTCCTCTTCTTTACCCATATTAAGTTGAATGGAGGGGCTTTCCAGCACATGGATCCATGGATATGACTCCGTGTATGCTATGGTTGCCAATGAGTCTGCTAACTCATTTTCTGTCCGGGGTATATGCTCATAAATAATACTTTTAAACTTGAGTGCTTCATTTTTAAGAAGGAATAAATATTTCACAAGCTGCTCCTTTTTAGCCTCAGATTGACCTTGGGCATGGTGAATAAGAAGCTGAGAGTCACTCAGTAGCTTGACCCTCTTAGCCCTACAAATATAGGCTAACTTTAATCCAGCTATAGCCGCTTCATACTCAGACTCATTATTGGAAGCCCTGAAAGCAAAATATATAGCTTGGTACATTTTGTCACCATATGGAGAAGTCAAACACACCCCTGCACCATATCCCATGGTGCTAGATCCACCATCCGTCCGGACGACCCATACCTTTTTATCTTTTATGTCAGTAGTCTGCTCCGAATCTCTGTCGGAGTGGAATTCAACCAAAAAATCAGCCACAGCTTGGGCCTTGACTGCTGTTCGAGGAGCAAAATCTATGTCGAAATCCCCCAATTCTACTGACCATTTAGTCATCATGCTTGAAATGTCTACCTTTTGGAGGACATTCTTCAAGGGAAAAGAAGTCTGGACGATGATAGGATGAGCCTGGAAATAAGGCCTCATTTTTCTTGCAGCTATTACCAGGGCTAATGCTAACTTTTCGAGTTTCAAGTAACGCCTTTTTGCATCTATCAAGCTTTTGCTAATGTAGTACACCGGATGAGGATAACTATCCACTTCTCTTACCAACACAGCACTGATGGCACAACTTGAAACTGCCAAGTATACGAAGAGTGTCTCCCCATCAACTGGTTTAAACAAAGTTTTGGGGGAGGACAGGTGCTTCTTGATCTCATTGAAAGCCTCATCACACTGTGAGGTCCAATTGAATCCCTTTGCACCCTTTAAGGTTTGAAAGAACGGGGCGCACCTGTCCGAAGACCTCGAGATAAATCTGTTTAAAGCTGCTAATCTCCCCGTAAGTCGTTGTACTTCTTTAATATTTCGAGGAGGCTCCATTTGGAATAGAGCATTAAGTTGGTCCGAATCGGGCTGTATCCCAAGCTCACGTATAATATAGCCTAGAAACTTCCCGGACTGCACTCCGAACACACATTTTTTTGGGTTTAACTTCAAATTCACTTTTACCAAGTTGGCAAAAGTTTCTTGGAGGTCTGCCAAATGCAATTGCTCATCCACACTCTTCACCATCATGTCATCGATGTATACTTCCATATTTCTTCCAATTTGATCAGCAAAGGCTTTATTCACCAATCTCTAATAAGTAGCCCCAGCATTTTTCAACCCAAATGGCATTACCTTGTGGCAATGAAGACCCCTGTCAGTGACAAATGTGGTATGCTCTTGATCCTTTGGATCTACTTGGATCTGATTGTATCCGGAGAAGGAATCCATAAAGGATAGCAGCTTGTTCCCAGAGGTGGAGTCTACTAGCTGATCAATCCGGGGGACTGGATACAAATCTTTTGGGCAAGCTCTATTGAGATCTGTGAAGTCAATGCACATGCGCCATTTGCCATTTTTCTTTTTTACCAGGACCGGATTGGCAGTCCACAAAGGATATTGAGACTCCTTTATATGCCCCATCTTTGTGAGCCTGTCAACCTTTTTTACAATGACATCAGCCTTTTCCTTGGAAAAAGCCCTTCTCTTTTGAACCACTGGTGCTACATATTTCCGGACGGATAGGTGATGTGATATCACATCTGCTGGAACCCCAGTAACATCAGAATTGCACCAAGAAAAAACGTGCTGATGGTTCTTCAAAAACTTTAACATTTCGCTTTTCAGACCGGGTGGCATTTTGGACCCTATCTTGACACTTTTTCCTTCTTCTAAACAATGTGTCTCTACCTCCTCGACCGGTATTAATACTTCAGGGGTCTCTCCGGGGTCATCAATTTCACCCTCACCCCCAGAAAGCCCCTCAAATTTCTATTGCTCGTTGATACGAACTGCCCCCAACGTCCGAGGAGCCAGGGCTGTAGCATAACATTCTCTTGCAACCTTTTGACTGGTCCGGACAACTCCCACCTGTCCCTGAACAACATATTTCAAGCACTGGTGGACTGTCGAAGCCACTTCATGCATCCTAGAGAACCAAGACCTACCTAGAATAGCATTATAGCAAGTGGGACAATCCACCGCGATAAAAAGTATCCTGGCCATTTTATTAAAAAGTATCCTGAACCCATTTTATCGAACTCTCCGATCACATCTGCTGAGCTGCCGGTAAAGCCCACAATTGATCTGTCCGAACCCTGAATTACAGCTGGATATTTTCATTCTCTTGTATGTATTTAAGAATAGGATATTGGCTGAGCTTCCCGTATCCACAAAAATTCTTCTTATATCATTTCCCCCAATGGATGCTCCTATGACAACAGCATCTTCATGAGGGCCAGCTATATCTCTTAAATCATCTTCATCAAAAACAATGAAGGGGAATGGATTTTGTGACTGATAGGAAGTCATGCCTCCTTCTAGTTGGGTGGCTAAAGTATGAACGTGCCTCTTCCTCGAAGAAGCAGTAGGAGCTGTCATAGTATCCCCTAGAACCTTCCTCAATTGTACCCACTCTGTTTCGAGTTGGATCAGGATCCAAGTATTCAGATTCCACATCAAACCTCTCAGTTATAACCATGGCTCCCTCCGGAGCAGCATTACTTGGACCAACCCGGTGAGTATTGTCAGACCTGTTACCTCCTCTTCTTTTGACATAAGCCCCCAGCTTTCCCCTTTCAATCAAGTTCTGAACTTCTTGCTTCAAAGCTATACAATCATCAGTGGTATGGCCAATATCATTGTGATATTGGAAGAAAGAGTTATTGCGATGTTCTCTAGGATATTGCAGTGTGGCCGGTTTTCTATAGTGCACTTCTTCCTTTGTTTTATCATAAATAGTGGCCACACTTTATTTCAATTCCGCGAACCACTCCGGTTGAACCCAAGGGCCTCTCTTGTTTCTGGATTGCTGACTCTGAGCAGGAGCAGCTGGCTGAGACTAAGCTTTAGCCCTACCATGCCCCTGTCCAGTCTCTTTTGCCTTGTTCCCGGACTGATTCTGATTGGGATTTGGTGCCACCGGGGTAGACCTCACCTGCCTGTGCACCCTGGTTTTATTCGTTTCATCAACGTTAATCTGTTTTCCAACCTGATTCAGCAACCCTCCCCAAGTCATGGCCTTCTTTCTGGTCACTGAATCAGCCAAATTGCCAGGGTTCAAACCCTGTCTCAGGGATGCTATTGCCACTTGTTCGAAGCAATCAACCAACCCATTCTTGGTGTTCACAAAACGACTTATATATTCTTTTAAGGACTCATTTGGTTCCTGGGCACAATGGATTATTGTGTCCCCATTGCCCTTTAGTTCTTTACTCCCAACGAAATGCCTTCGAAAGGCCACCCAAAAAGTATAGAAATTCTTGATACAACCCTATGGTAGGCTGTTATACCATTTTAGAGCACTCCCTGTAAATGATTGGGAGAATGCTCTGCAAAACAACTTATCATCGTTATCAAAATTCATCATGAAGTTTTTAAATTGTTCCAAATGGTTGTCCGGATCAGTACTGCCATCGTACTTTTCCATTTTGGTGCTGTCAAACCTCTTAGGGAGGTTGCCGGACAGAATTTTGGAAGATAATGGGGATTGCCTCCAATTTCTGCCACAACTGAACATAGTATCCTCATTAGGAGTTGCAAAGATACCTGGTTCATCATGGAAAGCGAAAGGATCCATCAGCATCCGGTCTACATGCCTCCGGCTGTGAGATGACCCTTTGCCGATATTCTTCTTCATCTTTCCATGTCTATCCGTTTTTCTTGAATATTTTTTGATCTGCTTTTGCTTCTTTTTAGTTCGACACTCGTCGCTGCTAGAGGATAAGGATTCTTCAACTCCCTCATTATCCGAAGAGCTATCAGAAGATTCTGAGCCTGAGTCAGAACTCTGTACTGCTTTAGACTGGTGAGACTTTTTGGAGCTGGCATGAGTCTTTTTGGTACTCACATGAGTCTTTGAAGGCTCATGCTCTCTGGGGTTATCGGTGTGGTGAGCAACTGATGCTTTGGACTTTTCTTTCATGCCCATCTTAGCCTTTTCTGCCCTTAGAGCTTCTATTTCACCCTTCAGCCTATCGCGCTCTTCGATAGTGTATTCATCGTTCTCACCCACCACTTTGAGCAGAGCTGGTGGTACTTCTGGGGCGTCCGGATTCATTCGGACTGACTTTTCTTGCTGGTTTTGAATGCTTGATTCAGGCACCTTCTCCTCCCATTGTGGTCGCCAATTTGGTGAGGTTAATTATCGTCTGAGGGTAAATTGGTAATTTGTTCGAAGTTTTGTAGAAGTATATGGGTGTTTAATGTTTAAAGTAGAAAGTAGAGGGAGAATGAAGCAGCCTCGTTGTATTTAATTTTCATTACCCACATTTAATGTAGGTGGTTGGGTATTTATACCCTTACATTTGGGCCTTATTGGTTTTCAGGTCATGTTTAATGGACCCGGGTCATGTTCAAGGACCCATGAGCTCTTAGTAGGAGAGCAAGCAGCTTAGTCAAGAAGTGTTTAGGTTTTTTAGTACTTTTGTCATAGTTCGAACAGTCCAATAGGCTAAGTGTTCGAAGTGGTCTGTCCGGTCCGAAGGCCTTGGACCGATCTGTCCCTGTCCGGGGAGTAAGCAGAATTCAGACTCATCAATGCTTACCACTTTTAGCCGCAAGTTTTGCGACAAATGTCTCTTTCTCGACTTCTGAAATGGTTTAGAAGTGATGTTGATTTATACTTACGTAGGATGTTCCATATCTTTTCAACAACAAAAACTATTCAATAACAAATAAACATGTTTCGCACCATAACAATGGTATACTAATAGAACTTGTGATGATCAACCTTGTGATGTTATTGGTAGAGGTATTATGAAGATTAAGTTGAATGAGTATGTCCAAGAACTCAAAAAATATCAGGAATATACCCGATTTAAGAAAGAACTTAAGCTCACTATAGTAGTTGGCAAACGAAGGCTACCGATACGATCTTCCATTGTGACGATTGGAAGATTTCAAAGGGAGAAATGATAGTTTCTCGCGAAAGAAGAGTGGTACTCTTTACAAGATAGAAGAGGCAAGTTGTTCAATTGCAAAAGCAGCTGGAAACAAAAATCTAAATGCATCGCACTAGAGGCTTGCCAAATGTGTGAGAAGGGTATAAAAATTATGTACTCAAATGTTAAGCTTCCAGGTCTTAATTCAATCGATATAGTCATGTGCATAGATTGCATACTTGGAAAACATATTAGGGTCAGTTTTCAAACAAGAGGTAGAACTCTAGAAAAAGAAATGCTAGAGTCTCTGACGTTTGGGGGCCCACAAGTGTTTCATCTATATGAGCGGAACACTACCTCTTGACTTTTGTTGATGATCATTATCGAAAGGTTTAGGTTTATTTTCTAAAGCATAAATCTAAAGTGTTTGATGTTTTTAGAAGATGGAAATTCATGGTTGAGAATAAGACAAGGATGAAGATTAAAAATCTTATAGCCGATAATGGTGGTGAATATGAGGACACTAGATTCAAGAAATTTTGCTATGAGGACGGGATCAAGCTGGAGAGAACCGTGCTAGGTACATATCAACACAATGGTATTTCCAAACGTATGAACAGAACGTTGACAGAAATAGCTAGAAATAGTCGTATATAGCCAGGTTTACCGAAACAGTTCTAGGAAGAAGTAGTCAACACATCGACTTACCTTGTTAACCGAGGCCCATCGGTTCTTTAAGGACATAGAACACCCGAGGAGGTATGGAGTGGTAGGGGTATAATATTATCACATTTAAGAGTTTTTGTCTTTGTTGTATATGTTTGTATAAGTGATCAATACGATAAAAAGCTTCATCCCAAATCGAATTTTTTTTCTTGATCGACTATGGAGAATATGAGTTTGTTTGTCCTATTTAGGACGATGAAAACAGAAAGATGACACAAAGCAAAGACGTGATCTTCAATCAAATAATTATATACAATGTTAGACATAAAACCGAAGGAAATGACTAAAAATCATATGGATCAATATTTGCAGATATCGTGGGGGTTCTATATAGTTAAGAAATAGAGCTGCTCGGATGAACCCCATCAACAAGGAGAATCAATTGGACAAACTAATGGGCAACAGTCCTACACCCTACACCCGACCGAGGTAGTTTTTATTTTGAGAAGATCTCTCAACTCCATGTTCTCAACAGAAGATACTTGAACTATATTTTAGTGACTTATAGAGAAGAACGTGAATGCTATGATGAAGCTTGTCAAACCAGTGATGGTAAGAAGTGAGAGCTTGCCATGAATAAAATAATATGGAGCCTTTATCTCAAATGAGATATGGGAACTATTTGAGTTACCCATGGGTAAGAAGACACATCATAACAAATGGTTGTATTGGGAAATATATGAGCACGATGGCCCTAAGAGATACAAAGCCCAACTAGTTATCAAAGGGTTCCAACAAAATGACTGAATTGATTACACCAATATTTTTGCTTCAGTTGTGAAGCTTAATACTATTAGATGAGTGTTGAGTGTTTTTTCCATTAAAGACATTTATCTTGAATAGTTAGACATAAAGACTCTATTTCTTCACGAGGACTTATGTGATGAGATATACATGTATCGGCTAGAAGGTTTCTTAAAAGAATGGAAAAAATATGGTATGCAGACTCAAGAAAATTTTGTATGGTCTAAAACAAACTCCAAGACAGCGGTATAAGAAATTTGACAGTTTTATGCACAAAGAGAGTTTTAAAAAGCGTAATGGTGACCAATGTTGCTATTTCAAAAGATGTAAGTCCAGTTATATCATTGCTACTCTATGTTGAAGATATGTTAGTAGCAGTTTCAGATGTAGATGGTACTGGAAGATTGAATCATCAATTTTCAAAAGAATTTGACATGAAGGACTTGCGTTCGGCGAAAATGATCATTGGAATGAAAATCATAAGAGATAAGCATATAAAAGTTTTACAGTTATCTCAGTCAGAATATATCGACCGTGTTTTGTAGAGATTTAGCATGGGTGATGCCAAGAAAGTTAATACACCATTGGCAGGCCACTTTCGTTTTTTCAACGATCAATTCCCTCAAGCGGATGAAGATAAAGCCTTTATGTCTAAAGTTACCTACGCCTCAACTTTTGGAAGTTTGATGTATGCAATGGTTTGTATGAGACCAGAAATTAGTCATGTACTGGGAGTTGTTAGCATGTTTACGTCAAACCTAGGGAAAATTGATTAGGGAGATGTAATGTGGATTTTAGGTACCTACTAGGAACCACCGGTAAGTTTTTACGTTGGTAAGGGTGAATTAAAGGTACAAGGCTACGTAGATGTATATTTTGGAGGTGAAGTTGATCACTGGAAAAACACCACTAGTTATATATTTACTGTTGGAACTACAATTATTAGTTGGATGTCAAAGTTACAAAAAATATTTTCACTCTATCAACTATAAAGGTTGCGTATGTGGTAACCGAAGCCACTATATAGATGATACGACTTCAAAGTTTGTTCACCGAGTTGACATTAAAACAAAAGAAGAATGCTCTACATAGTGCTGGCCAGAGTGCAATTCAGTTGGCAAATAATTCAATATTTTATTCGAGAACCAAGTATATCAGTCTTTCTTATCATTTCATCAGAAATTTATTAGAAGATAAGGTTCTTATATTGGAAAAGATCCAAAGAAGCAAGAAATCAACTAATATGTTGACAAAGATAGTAGACTTATTAAAGAAAGCTGGATAAGTTTTGAATTTGAAAATACATTGAAGTAATTTAGTGAGTCATAAATTACTTATCAAGATGTATAATCTTTTATACTTCTTTTTTTGTTAAACTATTTTTATAAACCTAGTAGCAATGTTTGGTGAATTTATCGAAAAAACGTAGAGTCACTTAGTTGTTCTAATAAAATTGATATGTAGCAGGTCCTGAGACATAGACATACTTTGCTTAACTCTCAATTTGTGTATTTGAAGTTAGTTTTGGTTTATTTTTTGTTTGATCTTAATGTTGGTTATTGTGTTCCCAAACAATATATTGTTATTATTTGTCTTTCACTAATCTAATTACAAGATCTTTTGCTAGATTCTGTCCTATAAAATGCGCGATAAGGTTCTTTGTTTTACTGTATTTGTTATATATATATATATATAGAGAGAGAGAGAGCGCGAGAGAAAGAGCGAGAGAGAGAGAGCGCGCGAGAGAGATGTTAATAATCAGTTCAAACAATTTTAAGAGGTATAAATTTCTTATTTCAAATTAGGAAATAAATTGTGTATCGATTTGGCTCACAGGTGAAACATGCACGGGGGCGTTGATGTTTCCTCAGTGGCGATTGCTCAAGATAATGGTGGTGTTTCTATTTAGGTGAGAAAAAATAATTCATCTTTAAAAAAAAATTATTATTGTAAATTAATGGTAAACATCAAAGTAGAAGTGAACAGTTGTATTGATGCTCTAGCTATAATTTATTGATATACATATATATAAAGGTTTAAATCAATTAATAATTCATCGGCTATCCATTTTCTTTTATTCAATCAATCGGCTTTAAAATCATCTATGAAGATTCTTGGATTATCCAAAATCTATAGAGTTAGTCCTTGATGTCGAGAAAAGAACCACTCACCAGAAACTAAATTTATACATTTTACCAAGTCGATGGATTAAATTTATAGATTTCGCCAAATGCAGTGATCATTTGATGATTTTGAAACCGATTTGACTAAATAAAATGGAATAGTTGATCGACTATGTAGCTATCCAAACATATACACGTATAGAATTTATACCGCATTGAATGGTATGGGAAAGTTTAAAACAACATACCAAAACATTTATGTTTTTGTTGAAAATACTTATCTTGATTCTTATTATCATCTTCCAACATTATACAGAGTTACATCATTTGTGATGTATGATATATATGTTGTAATCTATCTCAGGTGAAAAAAAAATTAAATGATGTTTTTTATATTTCAATGAACTTGTTGTTACTAAAGAGAAAAACGACATTTATGTTTCTACCGCTTCAAAAAAATGAAAACACAAAAAAAAGAACCGATTTTACTGGATTTAAATAACCGATTGTTACTGCAGAAAACTACCATTCTATTTATGCATTTAATTGATTGGAAATACTTAAATAAAAAGTAGTAGAAAAGACATCCCTTCAAAAGTTGTTTTGGATTAGAAAACGTTTATCAAAATAAATTTTGTTTCCTTTTTTCATATTTTGGCAAGAAATTAATAAGATTTCTTCTAAAGAATTCATATTACTCTATTTGTAAATGAGAAAGTAAAAACAAGGAAAGTTAAAATAATAATCTAACCTAACATATTGGACATCTTTAGAAGATTGGAAGAAAATTATAGTTCTCTCAAGTTGGACTCTATTATCTTCTCCTAGAACAGAGATCTTTAATTTCTTCCTAAGTAGCCATTAAGCTCCACATCAATCTGGTTCTTCACTCTAATCCTTCTCTAAGGATTAATTTCTTTCTCTCCATCTAATTATCCAGCCTAGAAACAATTTGTTATCTATTGTCAAAGAAAGCAAAAATTTCGATCAAATGGAACAAATGTTGAAGTCTTGCAAGAAATCGTATCTTGAAGCTGCAACCAATCCTGAAAGAAAAGAACAGATCAAACCAAAATATACAAAGTACAAAGAAGATCACATTGACATTCAGTTTGATGAAAGAGTTCTGAAAAATCTTCACTCTAGCACTACGTATACACTAATTGGGAAATTATCTGAGGGCCTTCCAAAGACACAGGTTCTGGACAATTTTTTTGAAGAAATAAGATTTGAAGGCAATTTCTCATATACAAACTGGGATTCGAGACACCACTTTCTCGATTTTTCTCTAAGAGAAGACATCTGTAAAATCTGGAGCCGTGGATACTGGACTGTATGTCAATACTTTATGAGAATTCTCACGTGGTTGCCCTCATTCAATCCAAAAATAAAGTGTCCAATAGTTCAAATTTGGGTCAGAATTGAAAAACTTCAAGAAAACATGTATAATGAAGCCATTATTCACTCAGTTGCATCCGCTTTAGGAAATCCTATTAAATCTTGGATCACACCAAAAAGCAAAGAACTTTACAACGCTTGTTATGCTTGGGTGAAGATTGACATATCAAGAAAACTACACCACAACATGTGGCTTGGTTTTGGTAAAAATAATGGAGCATGGATTTTTTATCTTAATTATTAGAATGTCCCTAACTAATGTAACCAATATTTTCACGTTGACCATGATAAATCATCTTGTAAAAAAGTGAAACCCATGCATACACTCAATTATAATGAGGATGAACAAGCATAGAACACACATAATGATGGACAAGCGCATATGAAAAACAATCTGAATTCTACAATAATAGTTCCTGTGAAAGTCAGCAAAAGATCAGAAGAATTGGATCTTGGAACTAATAACTATATTAGTCGTGAACCAAATCACAAAGGACCAAATATATATGCTATAAAAAGAGAGTACAGTTGATGAACAAGAGATGACAAACAAAGATATAGTTGAAGCAATTAAGTCCTTGGAACTAGAACACATTTCTTCCTAGTTTGATGATTCTCTTGGTTACATTACACCTAACAAAAACAACTCTGGTAGTCTCCCCAATACTCCAACATTCAGTAAGATAGAAGTCGATCCAAGCTTCCAAAAGTTGTTAAACAGGAAGCTAAAGTTGGCAAGATCAAACAAAAAGAATAAGCCATTAGTTATACAATCTCTCCCACTTAAAGAGACAAGAAGCTCTGCTCGAATTGATCCTAAATGATCAAAGCCTTGTGCTGGAACATAAGAGGTACAAGCAATAAAATTTCTATTAGAAGACTTAAATCAATTGTCAACAAAGAGAAGATCTCACTGCTATGTAATCAAGAACCTATGATAGACAACAGTCAAATAGAATCTCTATCAACTAAGCTAAGTCTTCCAAACTATTTTGCTAACGTGTCTAACAAAATATGGTTGTTTTGGTCTTCTGATTTACAAACTAACATAATTATAGATAATGATCAATGTATCTATATATTAAGCATTATCTCCTTGACAAATCATTCTCAATAACCTGTGTTTATGCTAAGTGCCAGAAAGCAAACATAATGCAACTGTGGAAAACAATCAGAAACATAGCTAATTCTGTAAATGAATGGTTACTAATGGGATATTTTAACACTGTCACATCTTCTTCTGAAAAAATTGGTTGTGTTATTTATTGTTACCAGAGTTACTCAAATTTAATGATGTAATCAAGGATTGTTTTCTTGAAGATGCATGATTCTCAGGGACTCAATTCACTTGGACCAACAAAACAAAATGGACATGTTTAGATCGCGTGCTTATTAACCAGGAATGGGCTGATTATTTTGAAGAAACAAAGGTGGTACACATGGCAAGTACATTCTATGATCACACTCCTTTATGTGTGTCCATCATTAAAGAAAGAGATAAGAATATAAAAAGCTTCAAGTTCTTAAATTCCTGGACATTGGATAATGAATTTATGAGTTTAGTAGATTCAAGCTGGAAGGAACCAATGAATAGAGACCCTCTGTTTATTTTCTGGAACAAGTTAAAAAGATGGAACAAAACACATTTTGGAAATATATTTGATAAGGTTACTCTAACAAAATAAAATGTTAAAACTAGAGAACTGAATTTCATAAACTCTAGTAGTCAACAAGACAAAATAGCTATGGCCAAAGCTAATGTTAAACACCTGCTAAGAGTATTGGAAACAAAATTATTACTCAAAATGGATCCAATATGGAGACAGGAAAACAAAGTTATACCACAATTATGTAAAAAGGAAAAGAAGGAAATCAAGAGTGATTGGAATTAAGCTTCACAACGAATGGTTTTCTAATGATGAAACCATTAAATCATCAGCAGTATAATATTTCAAAGGAATTTTAGCTACACCCTCATATCCTAATCAAAAGCTACAAGATGAATATATACAGAATGAAACTTTAATCTTATTCCTAAAATAATTGATAACTCTCACAATGATTTTATGTTAGCTGAACCTACATATCAGGAAATTTGGAGCATAATACAAAGCATAAACTCTGAAGGAGCTGATGGAGTAGATGGTTTTAACAAATATTTTTTACAACTTGCTGGTACATTATCAAACAAGACCTATATAATTATATGAAATCCTTCATCAAAGGTCAAAACATTCCGATGGGTATCTAAGCTACTGGAATATGCTTGATTCTTAAAGTAGAAACGCCTCACATTTGGAATTAATTTAGGCCAATAAGTCTCTGTTCAATGATAAATAGAATTATGTCTAAAATATTAAATAACATATTGTCTTCACTATTTCCTAAACTGATATCTGAAGTACATGGAGCATATGCCAAAGAAAAGCTAATTCATGAAAATATACTTATTTCAAAGGAGCTAGTACATGATATAAATAGGAAAACTAAAGTTGGAAACGTAATCATCAAGGTGGACATGTCAAAGGTATTTGATAATCTTTCTCACAACTTTATATTGAAAGTTTGACAATGCTATGGTTTAAAATACAGAGTAATCTCTCTATTGAGTAACATTATTAAATATGTTGAAGTATCTATCCTTATCAATGGTGACTCATTATGTTTCTTTAAAATCAGAAGAGGTGTTAGACAAGGGGACCCTCTGTCCCCTAGTCTATTTATCCTAGATGAGGAGGTTTTGTTAAGGGGATTAAATGTCATGTTTAAGAATGACAAATCCCTCATATTTTCCAACAGAAGCAAAATGATAATCCCTAGTCTATCATTTGCTGATTACCTACTTATATTTACTAATGGACTGTAATTTTCAATGGAGAAAATTTGTGACTTTTTGCAGTTATATCATAACATCTTTGGCCAGTTTCTAAACAAAAAGAAAATACACATTATCATAGCTTCAAGTCTCTCTCAAACAGAAGAAACTCTTTTACAGTCTAGACTAATTTCAGCCTAAGAAACCTCTCAACTACATACCTAGGCATAACTCTTAGTTCTCACAACAAAGCTCTCAATTATAATCATCTGCTGGAAAAGATAAAAGTAAAGATTGAAAGCTGGAATGACAAATCATTATCGTTTGGAGGAATAATTAAATTAATTAACACAATTTTGATGCTTATTCCTCAATACTGGCTGCAAAGCTGTTGGCTCCCTAACTTCATCATCACCAAAATAGAAAGGATTTTGAACAAGTTTCTGTAGGGATCAACAAATGATGTAAACAAAAGCCATTGGTCCTCATGGCAAAAAATCTGTAAAACATATGGTGAAGGAGGGTTGAATGTCAGAAGCTTACAAGACATTCAGATGGTCTTCTTATATAAACTATGGCTAAATTTGAGATAGAATAACTCAATTTGGCCAAGCTTATACATAACATGTATTTCAAAGGGAGACACCCCTTACAAATAAGCGTTAAAAAAACAAGCTCCCTTACATGAAAAAGATTGACAAACATAAAAGGATTTGCAGAATAGAATATCAGATGGAGACTAAGAGAAGGTAAATTAGACCCGTGGTTAGACAACTGGTATGGTAATCGTCCCTTAGTTAAGCTTGCAAATAACATAAATGATAGTTGGTTTAAAGGCATTTTTTAAAACACCTTTTGGGAAAACAACAAATGTAATATCAACAAACTCCAAAGATATCTAATTGACCCTAACATAAACCTCGTCTTACAGACTAGTATTAAAGAGAATGTCAAAGATAAAATAGAATGAGTTTATCAAGTGATGGCCAATTCAGAATAAAGGAAACCTTGAATGAGATAAAACGTGCCCTATTCCGATATTCACTCTTTGAAAAACTGTGAAATAAGATAATTCTAAGGAAATATTCTTCCCTTGTTTGGAGAAATTTGGGAAATAAATTGCCTATTAATTATATAATTCAATCTAGACATATACATCTGGCATCTAAATGTCAGTTTTGCTAAAATATAGAATCAAAACACCATTTATTTGTGTCATGTAACTTTTCTTGGAGTATAGGTCTCACTTTGCAGGAATCCTAAACGTTGATATAAGAAGATATATGACCACAAGGCACCTGTTCAGAACTTGGTTCTTGTCATTCCCTAGAAATATTCACATTAAAACAATCCTCCCTACACTAATCAGCTGGGAAATCTGGCCATAAAGAAACAAAACGAAAATCAAGGGAGATAATTTCTTAACAAAGTCAACAATCAGTTATATCATCAAGATGCTACTTCACCTGGATCACTCAAAGCTCTTATTGAGGAAGTACTTGAAACAAAATGAAATCGAAGCATTAATCATTAGATGTGTCAATCACATTAAGACCAAATAGAGGATCTCTTGCCTTAAATGGTCGCCTCCACTGCCAGGAAGATACAAAATAAACTCTGATGCCTGATGTCTATCACCTGGAAAGTCAAGTGGGGAAATAATCATTCAAGACAGCAAAGGCAATATAATTAGTGGATATGGAAACAATTATGGAAAGCTCACACCTCTAAAAGCAGAAGCCAAGGCGATGCAAGATGGTCTTCACATATGCAACATCTAAGAATTAGGGAAGTATATATCGAATCAGATTCCAAAATCCACATCTCACTCATTTCTTCTGCAAGAATTCCAAAATACCTAGAATCAATAATTAACATTACAAAATCGTTAATCACAAGTAAGACGTCCATTCATTTTATTTTTAGGGAACATAATCAAGCTGCAGATTTACTAGCTCGTTCGACCCTAAAATGTAAAATGAAGATAGATTACAAGAACTTCAAACCTCGAGTCCAGTCAGAAGCAATAAATCACTTCGAAAGTCTATAAATAGGTTATATCAAAACTGATAAATAACTTACCATATTTTTGTTTTGCAGAAACTAATAAAGAGAAACTTCAAAGAGGAAAGTATCAAGAAGAAAGGAAGAAGGAAGGCTGACGAAAATTAAAGAAATGGAATCAGCTAAATAGAGCAAAGATGCAAAGTATTATATCAAAACCGAATCTCCAAAGGAAAACCAATCGAAGCTTTATCATCAAAACACTAATGGTGATTCAATTCCTCACCAAAAGAAAGAGAAGAGATGAATTTTTTGATATCAGAATCAAAAGGAGCCAAAGTATCACTTGGGGCGTTTCAAAATTCAAGTTTTCAATTTCAAATTATAACTATGACCTATATTTGTTGTACTTTCTTAATTAAATCCAATAGCTTGAATACTCGTATTTTAACCTAATTTATAAAATTTCTTTTACTTTAAAAAAATATTATTCTGTTTGTAATTTCAACTGTATCTAGATCTAGAAAGTTCGTTGGTCTTTTATATATATATATATATATAAATATTTTGATGAATGTGATTTTGTGTTTTAAAACCTTTATTTATTTATTTACCTACGAATATATATTCATTAAATTTAAAATCAAATTCATTAAATAGGTAGGATGATCCTATTATAGTATAGTAATTAAATTTTTAACTTTTGTTGTTTCCTTAGTTTGTAAGTAGTTGTCAAGCTTAGTTCAAATTGTTTGACATGTTTAATTTTTTAACGTTTTAATTTTGTTTTTTTGTAAACAAAATGCATTAAATAAAATTAAAAAGAGTTCATACAAATACATGGGGCATATTACGAGGAGTGGCTTAAGAGCCGAGAAAGAAAAATCGAAGAAATTGATCTAAACTTGACCAAAACAAGTAAAATAGGGGAAAGCAAGGTACTAAAACCAATGAGCACGATGAGACAAGAAGCAGCTTCGATAAGAGGGAAGACAACATATCAGTAGAGATAGATGACTTCATCAATTGAATGATACACCAAATTAAGTTAGTTGATAAAGAAATTGGATTGGCCTGATATGAACCAATGAACTAAGTAGCAGCATCTAAAGACAGCAAAGCTAGCAGGCCGGTCAAGATAGAAGACGATGACAATCTAAAAACAAAACAAAAATAAGTTAGAGATGAAATGAGTTAGCAATATGCATACAATGAAATCTAAACTGTAGGTCAGAAAACATGCGGTAAGATATCGCAGAGGCAAGAGAATGAGAGAAGTGAAATATTCTGCCATTCCTTTCACACCAGACATGGTAGATAATGGCGCTAAAACAGGTACACCAAAGGTAACGTAAACTAGATGGAGGCCAGTTGGATGCCTCATGGATCCAAGAGTCCCAAATATTATTGTGGTTTAAAGAAAAACAAAGTTTGGAGCTTGCGTGACCCCAAATGCTATGAGAGTAGCTACAATTATAAATAATATGATTAAGGGTTTTATAGGTAGAATTACATAAGACACAATTTGGAGAAATGTTTAAACCCTAACACAAAATCTTATCATGAGTGGAAAGTTTTCCTTGGATAGCAAGCCAAAGGATGAAAGAGTGGCGGGGGATATTAAATTTATGCCAAGCTAACGTTGCCCACCCAAGACAAGGATTATGCGTACGATTGACGTTGTAGGTATCCTTGATTGTGAACTTGGTGATTTATCTTTTAGCAATCCAATAGTGGGCGTCATTAGAGATGATGCAAGGAGAAGGGAGGGAGAGGATGAGATGGTTGGTCTCCTGGAAAGAACGATGGTTTCTAGCACTAGCAGACCTTAAGTCAGGTGGCTAATTTTAAAGTCCAACTCGGATGATATCAGAGACTTTGAGATTACTCCCCATACGGGAACCCCGAATAATACTAAGCCCGTAATGGTTGACTAGAGTGGTTGAGAGCAACCACGGGTCAAACCAGAAAGAGGTATTATCCCCGTTACCAATCGCTACCCTATAAAATTTGCTAGCGAGCGGCCTAAGATTTAGAATTTTCCTCCAAGTCCAGGAGGGAGAAGAGTCAATCTCTAAAGACCAAAAGTTTTTCTCTTTATTTTTTTCAGAGTAAATCCAGTCACACTAGATTGAGTTGTCATGTGTACCAACAATGGACCACAACAAATGCTGGAAAAGATTAGACATGGCCTTAATCAATAACAACATGATCTTTTCAATGGCTAGTATTCATGTTTTTCACATGGTCAGAACTTGTTCTGACCATGCCCCCTTGTCATATCTCTCTCTAATAATTCTAGTGCTACTTCCAAGTATAACAAATGTAACTTTAAATTTCTTAATGCTTGGATTAATGATACTAATTTTTTAGTTTAGTTGAGCAGAATTGGAGTCTCTATTGTAAAGGTGACAACAATAATGTTTTATGGTTTAAACTTAAGAGACTCAAAAAGTTTTTTAAAGATTGGAACACCAATCAATTCGACAATATCTTCAACAAAGTGAAAGCTGCCACTGGAGATGTTAACAACAAGGAGATCACTTAACAAAGTGAGAATAGCAACATTTCTAAGTCTAACCTCTCTAAAGCTAACAGTTCAGTTATCAAGGCTCTTGGGAATGAAGAGAGTTACTAGAGACAAAAATGTTTTAACTCTTGGTTAAAAAATAGTGATGGTAACACTAAGCTATACCATAGTTATGTTTCTAAGAAAATAAGAAAAACCTCATTAATGAGATCAAAGAGAATGAGGTTTGGATTCAAATCCCTAATGAAATAGCTAAGTATGCAGAAACCTATTTTAAAAATGCTTTATCTACTGATTCCTACATCAGCTATGATGATCTAAATTTGAAAATGCAGGATCATCTTTTTGACAACATTCCTAGGCTTGTTACAAACAGTGACAACTATGCTATCCTCAAGCCAACTACAAAGGATGAGGTCTGGTTTATCATCAGCTCCATGAAGAATGATAGTGCTGCTGGCACTGATGGGTTTAATTCCTTTTTCCTTAAAGTTTGTTGACAGATCATGTATCTAGACATTTGTAATGCTCTTAATGCTTATCTTAATGGTAGCAGTATCCCCAATGGTGTGTGTGCCACTGGGATTTTCCTTATCCTTAAATCCCCTAATCCTATTGGTTGGAATAACTACATACCTATTAGCCTTTGCTCTATATTCAACATGCTCCTCTCTAGCTTAATGAACAATAGAATTACTTATATTCTGCCTAACATTATATTTAACAGCAAGGGTGCCTTTGTAAAAAACAGACTCATTCACGAAAATATCCTAATAGCTAAGGAGATGATTCACAACATTTACAGAAATCCTAATAAAGGAAATATTATGGTCCAATTAGATATGTCAAAGGAATTTGACAGAATGTCTCATGCCTTTGTTCTTAAAGTTTTGGATTGCTTTGGATTTTCTAAGGAGCTCATTTCCCTTATTATGATTTCTAATGTTATGATATCTATTTTTATAAATGCCACCAGTTTTGAGTGTCTTTTCAGAATTCCTTTGAAGCGTTTTATGACTCTCAATCACATTCTCCATTCATGGTTCTAGTTTACTAAGAACAAGTTCCACATTACTAATCTTGTCCCACACATAATCTGTTGGAAAATTTGGTATAACAGGAACTGCTCGAAATTTAATAACACTCATGAGGATTTCAAAAGTGCTATTGATAGAGTAACCAGAATCATTATGGAATTGATTCTTGTAATACACTATCTGCTAAGCACTGGTCTCATGTAATTAATGCAGGCTCAACATTGGGGTGTAAAACTATAAACAACATTAAGATTAAGCCAACTTACTTGAAAAAGGATGACTCTTAATCCTGTCAGGCTCAAAATCAATGTGGATGGCACATGTAGCTCAACTGGAGAATCCAATGATGGTATCTTGGTCAGAAATGATAAAGGCGACATTGTTATCGATCTTGGATGCTTATTTGGGAAGCTAAACCCCTTCGTGACTGAATGCAAATTTTTAATTTAAGGGTTAATCCTTTTCAAGCGTAACCATAGGCAAAATGTTGATGTAGAGCCTGATTTCCTGACCCTAATCAACACTCTTGCTACTGGTATTGCTGCTCCACTCCTTGAATCTACAATTGATGTCCGTAGAAGTCTTATTCACCCTTGCATGACAATTCGCCACATTTCCAGAAC
>JAUPFV010000002.1:70693417-70776298 GCA_036936605.1 Limnanthes douglasii subsp. nivea | reverse complement strand
AATTCGAGGGTGAAGTAAGTTTAGGAAAATAACCATTTAAAAAGAAGGTCCGTATACTTTTTATGGTGGTGGACTGTCCTACGAGGATCCAATAGTAGGGATTTAATGCATGAATAACTTTTAGAAGGGGTGCCCTCGAATTTGGAAGAAAGGATTGACGATCCGAGAGAAACCCCAACGTCTTTAACGGTGAGTGAAGAAATTGAGGAATTAAATTTTTGGAAGGAAGGATGCTTCGAATTACAACCTTATTGACCCCGCTTTTACGTCAACAACTGCTAGATTTTTTATCTCACAACTTTGGATGTCTTCGCTTGGAAGACAGATGATGTAACAGGAGTACCAATTGAGGTAATTCGACACAGCTTGGCTATTGATCCGAAGGTGAAGCCAGTTATTCCGAAAAGAAGAGCATTTTCCTCGGAAAAAAGCATAAGCAATTGTTGCAGAGGTGGATCGATTATCTAAGGTTGGACACATGAGGGAATCACAATATCTTTTGTGAATGACAAATACGGTTGTGGTAAAAAAGAAGAATGAGAAATGAAGAATGTGTGTAGATTTTACAGATTTGAATCGAGCTTGTCCCAAAGATCCATTTTCTGTCCCTCGAGTAGATCAGCTGATTGATTCTACCTTAGGCAATAAAATTTTAACTTTCATGGATGCTTTTGTAGGACGATCAAATTAAAATTGATCCAAAAGATCAAGAATGCACAACTTTCATAACTGATAGGGGCTTGCATTGTTATAGAGTTATGGATTTTGGATTGAAAAATGGAGCACCAACTTATCAGAGACTGATGAATAAAGATTTTGCTACTTATATCGGAAGGAATGTGGAGGTATATATAGAGGACATGGTGTTAAAGAGTTCAAAGGATGAAGTGCATCTTGATGATTTAGAGGAAGCTTTTTTGAATTTAAGATTAAATCCTGAAAAATGTACCTTTGGACTTCGGTCAGGGAAGTTCTTGGATTTTTTCATCAGTAAAAAAGAATTGAAACTGTCCCAGAACAATTGAAAGCCTTGAGAATAATGAATTCACCTCGGTCTATCAAATAAGTGCAAATTCTGACAAGAAGGTTAGCAACACTTAATTGGCTTATTTTTAGATTTTCTGACAAATGCTTTCATTTTTTTCAAGTTTTACGAGGACCAAGCAGGTTTGTATGGACATCAGAATGTGAGACAGCATTCACAAATATTAAAAATTTGTTATCATCACCAGAAATTTCACTAATTGCAGTGTTAATCAGTGAAGATTCAGGAGTTTCGAAGCCAGTATACTACATCAGTAAAAGTTTAGTGGCGGCAGAAAAAAGATATTTGAAATTGGAAATGTTGGCATTAGTACTAGTGATTGCTTCTAGGAAGATGCGTCCATATTTTCAAGCTCATATTATTGATGTCCGAACTTCATTCCCTTTGAAAAATATTTTACAACGACCTCATATTTTAGGGAGAATGACCAAGTGGTCAGTGGAGTTGGGGGACTATGACATTTTATTTACACATCGAACAACAATAAAGGCACAAACATTGGCAGATTTTTTTCGTTGAATTCCATTCGAGCAGATCGGATGTGGAAGAAAGTAAAGAAGAAATCCTAGTAAATTCGAGGTGGGTTGTTCGAACAGATGGAGGATTTAGTGTTTCAGGGTGTAGTGTTGATGTTCAGTTAATAGCAGCAACTAGAGAGACAATGATTCAATCTATTAAATTGGTTTTTATGCTTCAAACAATGAAGTTGTATACGAAGTTGCTTTAGTTGGTTTAAGATTGGCAAAAATTTGTGGAGCAACTTCAGTATGCTTGGAAACGGATTCGTAGTTGTTAGAAAATCAGGTATCTGGTTTTCCGAAGCAAGAAATTATCGTTTTATTTTATATCTTCAAGAACTTCGGAATTTAATGCTTTTGTTTGACAATGTTATTGTGGAATATATTGGTCTAGGGAGTAACATAATGGTTGATTCTTTATGAAATATCTCTTACAAGGAAGAGTATCCTTAGATTTTACTACAAGAAAATCCTTCATTTGTTACTCAATCTAATTAGTGTGAATGCATAGAGGAATTATTTGCTACAGTTGAAATAATCTGAAGCGATTAGCGAGCAGATATTCTCTGCTTTTTTAAGCAGAGAACATTCCTAGATGATTCGAGGTTGGCCAAAAAATTGAGAGGTAAAGCCTTGAGATATATAGTGTTAGATGGAATATTGTATAAGAAGGCATTGAGCAGGCCATTATTACAATGCTTAGGAAAGCAAGAATCACAAGAGGTTTTATCAAAATTTCATGATGGCTAAGGGTCACCCCATTGCGGGTTTAAAGCTCTATCACGACAAGTTTTTCTTGCAGGGTTCTATTGGCCTACAATCATGAATGATGCTAAGAATTTAGTTCGTAGTTGTGATACTTGTCAGAGATTTTCCAATACTATTCACAGACCACATGTACTGCTTATGTCTATAACTGAGGCGATACTATTTGATAGATGGAGGATTGATCTAGTGCGTCCTTTGCTGATGGCTTTTGGAGGAAGACAAATGATAATTGTAGCGGTGGATTATTTTACATAGTGGTCTGAGGTGGAACCGCTCTCAGGGACAAAAGCAAAGGATGTGATCAAGTTTATTGTGAACAACATGTATTTTCGTTTGGAGTTACTCAAAGGATTACAACAGATAATGGCACTCGGTTTAATAACAAAGAGATGGCTTCATTTTGCGCATCGAAAGGAATTGAGCAATGTTTTTCGATGTTTTTTCATCCTCTAGCTAATGGGCAAGTGGAAGTAACAAACAGAACAATTTTAGATGGCTTGAAGAAGAATTTGACCGAGGCAGTGGGAAAATGGCCAAACTATTTGCAAGACATGCTTTGGGCTTATCAAACAACTCCTAGAAAGGCTACAAAAGAGACTCTTTTTGCTTTGGCATATCGAATGGATGCAATTAGCCCCATAGAAGCTAATATTCTGAAAGATCCAATGATGAAGTGAGAAGAGGAAATTTAAATTTGATTGGGGAAAAAAAGAGTTCGAGTTCATTTGAATGTAATCCATTATCAAACTCTAATGAGTAATAGATATCATTCGAAGGTGAAGATGAGAGAATTCAAAGAAGGTGATGAGGTGTTGAGAAACTTATTCATGCACACAAAAGAGAAAAGCCTTGGAAAAATGGCTCCGAACTGGGAAGGGCCCCATATATTTGTTGAAAGGATTAAGCCAGGGTCTTATCGTCTTTGTGATTTCGAAGGGAATATGCTTCAACATCCATGGAATATACAACACTTGAAGCTTTATTGTGAATAGATTTGTCTTTGTATTTTGGAATTTTCACTTTCGAAGGGTGCACTCTTTCCTATCCTGTTGGCCCAAGAAGGTTTTAACAAGGTTTTGTGTACATATACAATATTATCAATAAAATTCGTTTTTGGCCAATGGTTGTTTATACACGTTTGAATAAAACTATCTTAACAACTTATCGAAGACTGATCATTTTTTAGGTTTATTAAGAGTAGAATGTTCTGAAGTGTTTATAACACTTTTCGAAGAAACAACTATGTTTGATAAATACATCACAGTTTTTGTGAAGTGCAACGCTTAATAATGCATTGAACTTTTTCGAAGTACAACTATGTTCACCAACTTCACTAAGGGATTTGAAATGTTAAATTTACAATTTATAATTATATGTTGTACTTATCATATTTATAACTAGCATTGGATAATATACGACGAGAATAAAATAATAAGATATCCTTTGTCAAATAGATTAATTCTTTGAAGTACAAAAGGTAAATTTCTAATTTGACAAGTACAAAAAGGTAATAAAGTTATTTAGATGATTCATCTTCCTCGGATGATTCTTCATCTGAAGATGATGAGTCAGGGATAGGATCGAAAGCTTCACTTGGATTCTTGTCGATGGAAATGTCAATCAAAACACTTGTGAGGTTAATCTTCAGATAAGTAGCATGAAGTTCTCGGAGAAGGGTGATGGTTGTTTCTTCTTTCCCATTCTTAATAGCAGCCAAATAGTCTTTTGAAAATTTAGCTTCGGCAGCCGCAACAACGGAAGCGTTTTCCTCCTCGAAATCCTTCTTCAGTTTAGTTATCTCAACGGTTAACTGTTTATTTTTTGCTTCGCAGAGGGTAAGAGAGTTTTGGAGGCTTTTAGATTTGGATATTTCAGCAGCCAGTTCAATAGTATGATTAGTTTTGAGCTTATTCGTATCTTTTTCATGAGAAGCCTTTAGCGCTTCTTTGTCAGCAATATGTGTTGTTCGATGATGGTTTTTCATGAAGAGAGCGCCTCGAATAAGCTTAGACTGTGCTATATCATACATATGAAATTGCTTGACCAATTTGCGTTGAAAATCTTCCCTTAGTTTCTTCTCATCTTTAGCAAGATCTTTGTAGTGGAACATGTCTTTGGCCAAATTCTTTAGATGGTTTTGAGAGGCTTCAACTTGGGAAGCAAGTGTTTTTGTTGAAACACCGAGATTGGTAAATGGTTGAAGTGCAGCAGCAATTGCAGGATTTGGAGGAGGATGAGGAATTTATGTTGAAATAGGACAAGGGATCATAAAGTTGTGGTTGGTACATAGGGACATATAATTTTTGGAGACGCTTCGACAGGTGTTGGTCTCCCAAAACTAATCATATGATTTTGAATGTTTTGGAGAACATGATCATCTTCTCCAACAAGCTCTTGTGTATTGTTGAAATTGATGAAACTGTCAGGATCCAAGTTTTCAGCATTTTGATTTTTGTCAGTAGTATTGTCTTCGATGATCATCAAGGTGTTGTCATTGGCTGTTTGTTCTTCGAACGAAAAGTTTTGTTGATTATCACCAGTAGTGTTTTCTTCTTCAACGATAAGCGTATACGAAGTGATTTTGGTTTGTTTCTTTTTCTTTCCATGGGAACTGGAAGTAGCTTTCTTTTTCTTAAAAAACGATTCTTGATCTTTCCTTCTTCAATAGGTGAAAGAGTCTGCTCTCCCGCTTTTCGTGTTCGAGGCTTTGGTTTTAATGGATTTAAAGGGCTAGCTCCAGATGTGCTAGCTGCCTTTTTATTTTTCTTTTCCTTGTTAGCTTTTTCTTTTTCTTTTTTGGGAGATAACTTTCTGATCTATTACGAATATGGATGAAGACTTTACAGTCAGGATGAACTAACCTTTTGTGTGCTATTATGGATTGGGCTCTTACATCAAATTTCGAGGTGGTAAGGCTCATTCGGTGATTGGAAACATGTGGCAATTAATAAAGTTGATTGGTTTGAAGACGGTATGGAAAACATTATTCCACTCTTTTTCAGCCCAAGAATCAAGTTTTTTAAAAATATCCTTAGCAGTTGGTCGACGAACTGAATATCGCATTGAAATTTCTAGAATAGTTATGCAAGAAGATTATTAAAGAAGGAAAAATATAATAGGCGGAATTTATTTCAAAACGTATACTTTTCGAAGTACTTACGGTTACTTCTCCAGATAAGATTTAGCTTTGATGGGTTGGCATCAGAAATCTCCTTGTCGTTCTCCCATGCTCCAGAGATGAAGATGAACTTTTGCTTCCAGAATTTATAAGCTTCTAAGAGGTTGCCGATGATCTTTAGGTCATCTACCAGAGTGAGGTAATAGAAGGGCAGCTTCACACCTTTTGATAATTGAGTTAAGGATATGACATCCTTGATGTTGATTGGAATTTTGGATAGTCGAGATGCCATTATCACTGACATAAGAGTGAACCATTGATTTGGTGTCACTTGAGTGGGGCATAAGTTGAGAAGTTCAAAGTATTTCACAATCATAGGATCCAGTGGAAACCGAAAACCCCAATTGATGATTTTAGGGTAGACTACTAATTCGTCATCTTTGCAGTCTAAGGGAGTTTCTCCTTCTTTAGGCAGTCGAACTGTTATGTTATCTCTCATTCCCTATTTCTTTTTTAGATCTGAAGCCTGGATATCTTTATAATATGTGTATCGAACCTTTTTTCAGAGAAATAATATATTTAGCCTCCAGGTCTCTTAAATTTCTGCCAATTGTAGCTCTTTCTTCTTCAGAAACAAAGGCAGTTTCTTCTTTTTTCCGAGGCTTACGGGTAATTTAAGAGTTCCCGTCATCGGCTTCAGCTTCGTGGTCAGTTTTGGTAGCTTCGGAATCAGCTTCATGGACTCTTGATGTTTCTTCTCCATATTGGGAAGGATTTTGTTGAGGCGATGGATTCACACCTTCTTGTGAAGGATTATTTGCTTGAGGAACTTCTTCGGTTATTTCCATCTAAGACAAAGCTTCAATATCTGGGTTCGAAGGGGGAGGAGTTGGAATGATTCGAAGGAGAAGTATTTGAAATTTGTTTTGAAGAAGATTCTCCACTAACCAAAGGAGAAACTTGAACTTGAAAAGAAGAGATTCAGGGTGTTTTAGGAGCTAGAGCTTTGGAAGAGGGTTGTTCTTCGGTTATCGGAGAAAGAGAGAAAGAATGAATTCTAGTTGGATCGAAATTACCGTAGTAAGTTGTTTCAGTGGTTGTTCCAACTGGAGCGTTATTGAATAATCCTGCAGCTTTGTATTCCTCCACTCTTTTAGTAATGCAAAAGTATTCGTACGATCCAAAGACTAAGTTGTCATCAGCTTCTAGAGATTTTGGTTTCTTGGGTGTCTTAGTCTTTGATTTTTTGCTTTTTAAGTTTTTTCTCATAAACCGGATGAAGATTGGCTGGAGAAGATGAATATTGATCGGAAAGCTTGGTTTTTCTGATGAAGATAATGGAAAATATGAAGAAGGAGATGAAGGTAGTCAAGAGTTTAAACTTGCTCTCAAGTGATTTGTGTTATGAGAATGAAAAGTGAGGTTATTATTGAATTTATAGAAAGATGGGAAGATGTGTGAAGTGGAAAAGACTATGATGGTGACAGGGCAGAATACAAAGCAGTGAGAGGATTAGGAGTTCACCATTTGTCAAGCTAAGCATCTAGCTATGGATTCAGAAGTTATATAGTTATGATGAATTTGAACGATAATATGAAACAGTTACATTTGTGTACGCTTTTGATAAAAGTCGATGATTATATTTTGAAGTTCTACTTTCATAACGATTCGAGGAGAACATCTACTTTTGGCTGCTTCGAATTTACATTTTTGTTATTGATTTTTGGACTTAAATCTTGTGTCACAACAACTGATACAACATATGAAGAATTCGAAGACATTTTAGTTCTCATTCATTTACTGACATGAGAACTAGGAGGGCTACTGATATGGAAGTAGGATTTTAAGGATTAAATTGTAAATAATGTAAGTTTAAGGACTAAACTGTAAATAATGTAAGTTTAGTCCTTGAACTATAAACAATGTAAGTTTTAAAGAATATTTGCGACTATGTATTATTTTTAACGACTAAAGAGCAATTTGTCCTTTTTTATAACTGATTTCACTTTTAAGGCTAAGTCTTAGCTCCTCTATATAAATGACAAGGCTTACCTAATAAAGGGGTTGGAAACATTTTTTCTACTGAACCCATTTGTACTTAACTTTGTCTCTCTAAAAAGCCTCTAAATCTTTCTCTCTCTAGAATTCACTTATAAAAATTTCCTAAGGAAAAATTTATACTCACCATGTACAACCTCTTTATAGTGACTGCGACTACCAGAATCGAAAACCAAAAATAAAAAATTACTCTTTCTGTTTTGTATATTCAAAAGTCTATCTCAATTTGTTTTTGTGTATCTTTCGGTTGTATTAGTCTCCTATCTCTAGTCCTCATATATATAACCTTAAGAAGATGAAAACCTTAGGTTATAAATTGGGCTTAATTGTGTTGAACCATAACAAACATTTCTATGTAGATGTTTTACCTAATTGGTTCATGTTTTTATAATATATGTTATCATGAATCTGTTTTATTATCAAGTAATTAACTAAAGTTAGTTATAGTATATAGATTTTTATATACGGGAACAAGATTGTTGTAGTCTATTTTCTATGAATAAGAAGCAAGTTTTATTATCTCTATTTTTATGCAAACTCTGATATGGTATCAGAGCAAGGTTGGTAAGAGATAATAAATTGTTTTTTCATTAATTTCATAAAAAGAACTTCTTTTAATGATGGATGAAACTCAAGATGTGCAGAATCAAGGAGAATCCAAGATATGAAATGTTCGCGGCACTAACAGTGAAATGGATGTGAATCATCATTCTAGAAATTCAGTTATTTGATTACGAGTACCAAATTAACCGAGAAAAAACTATGTTGTTTGATGTAAAGCCATCAAATTATCCCTTGTTGCTAAA
Organism: Limnanthes douglasii subsp. nivea; assembly: GCA_036936605.1. Taxonomy (NCBI): domain Eukaryota; kingdom Viridiplantae; phylum Streptophyta; class Magnoliopsida; order Brassicales; family Limnanthaceae; genus Limnanthes; species Limnanthes douglasii. Next base: position 70,767,985 of record JAUPFV010000002.1, on the reverse strand, counting down.
CAGAAACTAAACCTCATTGATGAAAGATCAATGAAGCTTTGTTGTTTTCTCCTGAACATGACATATGGAATCATGTGAACAATATGGTCTGTTCTTGAATCATTAACTCGATATCTGATCATTTAAGACAATAATTCATGCTCTTGGACAATGCAAAAGAACTTTGAGAAGAAATATCCCAAAGATATGGATGTTACAATGCACCATTGTTTACAAATTAAAGAGAGAAATCAGCTTTTCTACTCAAAGAAGCCTGAGTGTAGTGGCTTATTTTCCAAAGACTATGGGATGAAAGGAATGCGTTCAGACCTTTTCCAATCTGTAAGTTTCAAAATAAATGTGAATGTGGTGTTTACTTGTAGTTAAGTAAAAGAAAGGATGAATATGGGTTATGCAGTTTCTGCTTGGGCTTAAAAGAAATTTTGGAGGAGCAAATGGTCGAATTCTCTTAATGGATCTTGTGCCCCCGATCAACAAAGCCTATGTTCTTTTTCTTTCTGTTGAAAAGAAGACTAGTTTGAATGATATGAATGAATAAAATCCTATGGAAACTTCTTCCATGATGGTGATAAAATATCAAGGAGATGGAAAAAATTATTTTGATATAGGAAAGAAAGTATACTTGAGATGTACTTACTGCCTACAAAAGGGCCACATTAAGCAAACTTATTTTAAGCTGAAAGATTATCCTGAATGGTTGGACAAGAATAATGAAAGTAAGAGAACTGGCTCAAACGTTGTTACGGGCTCAAGAAATGTCACTGCTTATTATACTGCAAGTCGTCTTCATGATAGTCAAGAAGACATAAATAATATGCAAGGTTTAATGCATATGATTGTAAAGGTTCAAAAAGACATGGAGAAAATTCTTACAAATTGTAAGAGATCTGAAGATCATGAAATGAATGCAAGTGTTAATTTTTCTCTTTTTGAAGACTTTTCAGGTTTGTCTTCATCAAATAATGATACAAATACTAGTAAAAAGAATTTACGTGTCAAAGAAACAGGAGCATCCAATCACATGTGTTGTGATCATTCTATTTTTTGAAATATTTATCCATTGCAAAAGATTTCTTCCATTATTTTTCATGATAGCTCAATTAAAACTGTTTCATTTAAAGGAACAACCATAGTGCATTATAAGTTATTTATGCATGATTGTTTATATGTCTCATACTTTAAATTTAGTTTACTATCGGTGAGAAAATGTGTGACTACTTCATGCATCATCTTTAAGTTCCTAAGTGATCACTGCTTTCTTCACGACCAACACTTTAATCAAGTGCTTGGAGTTGGAAAACAATACAAAGTGCTATACCTTATCAACGAACAATCCTTTGGTTTTACATTATCATTAAATCTTATTATTCTAAATTTTGGTTTTCTGCCCCTAGAATTCTTGATGTTACTCTTGTTATAAGTCCAAACATTTGGAATCTTAGACTTGGACATTGTTCCAATAAAGTTCTGAAATTTTTAAATGTAATGAATTCTGTTGATAAGGATATTTTTTGTGACATTTGTATTTTGGCTAAACAACATATAAATAGTTTTCATTGTAGTATTCTATCTCTTTTAGAGCTTTTGTGTTAATTCACTTTGATTTATGGGGACCTTATAGGACATCAACTATTACAGGTAAGAATTATTTCTTAACAATAGTTGATGATTCAACTAGGTGCACTTGGACATTTTTACTCAAAAACAAAGCTGACATTTTCTATGTTTTTAAATAGTCTGTTGCCTTAAACGAAACTCAATTCAATGCTTAATTCAAAATTTTGAAAACTCATATTGGTACTGAATTCCTTAACAAAAATATATCTTCGTTCTTATCTGGTCGTTGTGTTAAACACCAAATACCTTACCCTACGCACCCAACATAATAAATTATTGAGAGAAAACACAAGCATTTTCTCGAAGTGGCAAGATCTCTCATGTATCAATCTAACATTCCTAAATGTTTTTGGGGAGAATGTATTCTCACTCATACTCATCTTATAAACAGAATTCCTTCCAATGTATTAGGATCAAATTCTCCCATATGATGTGAATTTAATATAGTTTGTAGAGAAAAGTATAGAGAAGTAAAGAGAAGTAGTTTGTAGAGAGAGAAAATCAAGAAGTGAAAGTAGTTTGATCTCAAAAGTCAGAATCATTTCCTCAGTTCAACCTTGGCCTTTATATATAGGCGTAATGACTTAAGGAAAACAAAAGTTCTTATAGAAAATGTCTAATTGCATATTAGTCCTTTACATATACATAAAGCTCTAAATCTTTGTCACAATTATACAATTTATCATACAAGGTTTCATTTATTTATATTTTGATCCCCAACGTTATACTTCCTTATAAGCAACTGTATTTTATCCTTGGTTGATATGCTCTACAGTGACATGATTAGATATAAGAGTCAAATTTCGAAGTTCTCGAAGAAACAAAATTAGGTGTGCTTTTTTGCTTCAGGAACACACGCCACCTGATTTGCTACGAATTAGGAATTTGTTTCTAAACGAACTGAAGTTGCCCCACAAACCAGCCAATGCAACTTCTTATTTGGCTTTATTATTCGATGCATGAATGCTAATTTTAATGGATTGAATTATTGTTTCCCCAGATGGAGCAATCAGTTGAACTCATGCACTGCATCCTAAAATGCTAGAAAGATCATCAGTTCAGACTATCCACATCAGACTAATTGGCAAGACCTCTTTTTTTATCTCTTCGTCTGTTCTACTTGAATGGAATTTAACAAAAAAATATGATAAGGATTGGGCCTTGATATCCATTCGAGGTGAAAAAAATGATATCAAAATCTCTTAGTTCAACTGACCATTTGGCCATCCTCCCAGATATATTGGGGCGTTGTAAAACATTTTTCAGTAGGAACAAATTTCGAACCACAATAATATGAGCTTGAAAATAAGGTCACATTTTCCTGGCAACCACTACTAGAGCCAAAGGGAATATTTCGAGCTTCAATTACCTCTTTACTGCAACCATTAGACTCTTGCTTACATAGTACACCACCTTTAAAATTCTAAAATTTTCACTTATCAAAACAGTACTTACTGCAAAATTTGATACCGTAATATACAAAGAGAGTGGTTCCCGAATTCAAGATTTGGATAATATCTCTGGTGATGACAATAATGTTTTAATACTTAAAAATGCTACTTCACATTTTTAGGTCCACTTAAATTCTTTTGGTCTTCGTAACACTAGGAAGAAAGGGAAACATTTATCGAGAAATCTGGAAATGAATTTGTTAAGTGCAACTAACCTTCTTATTAAGATCTGCACTTCTTTATAGTACGAGGCGATGTCATCGATACTAAAGCCTTTAATTATTCTACGTCAGCTTCTATCCTTTTTTCACTAGTAACATAACCCTAGAATTTTCCCTATCGAACTCCAAAAGTACACTTCTCAAGATTTAACTTCAGTCTAATAGCCCTTAAATTTAAAAAAGTCTCTTCCAAATTTTCCAAGTGTGCATCATCTGCTAAAATTTTGACCAATATGTCATCAATATACATTTCTATGTTTCTTCCGATCTGAGAAGCAAAGGCTTTATTTATTAACCTCTGATATGTTGCTCCAACATTTTTAAACCCAAAATGCATAACCCTATAACAATGCAAGCCTCGATTTATGATGAAGTTGGTACTCTTTTGATACTTTGGATTCATTTGAATTTGATTATACCCTGCAAAGGGCATCCATAAAAGACAAAATCTTATTTCTTGAAGTGGAATCAATCAATTGGTGTATTCGAGGAACGAGAAATTGATATTTAGGACAAGTTCAATTCAGATTTATAAAGTCGACGCACATTATCCATTTCTCATTATTCTTTTTAACCACCACTAGGTTTGCTGTCCATAAAGGATATTGTGACTCCCTTACATGTCTGGCCCTTGATAAATCATCCACCTCAACAACGATAGCCTTTGCCTTCTCAAAAAAAAGCAAGTCTTTTTTGTATAATAGGTTCGACCTTCAGATTAATTGCTAGGCTATAACATATCATTTCGACTGGAAATCTTACCACATCTTTGATTTTTAAAGCAAAAATATCCAAATTGTGAGACAAAAACTGCAACAACTGTTGAAGCAAAGCTGGGGTCAACAAGGTTCCTATTCGAAGTACTTTTCCACAAGGAAAAGCGTATTTCTCTATATTTTCACCATTGGTTAAAGAACCCGGGTTTTCCTCGGATTATCAACCCCTTCCTTCACATCTGAGGTCGAACCCCTGATTAGTATTAATCCATTTCATCGCCACTGCTTGACCCTAGAATTTGAAGAGTTGTGAGAAAACATTTTCCTGCAACCTTCCAATTATTTTGCACGACCCTCACGCGATATCTGATGACATAATTCAAGCACTGGTGGATTGTGGATAATACTCCATACATTCTTGAAAGCGAAGATCTTCCAAAAATAGTATTATAGCTAGTCGGCCAGTCTACTACCATAAATAAAACTTGAACCTTCTTTCTAAAAGTTTTATTTCCCAAACATACCTCTTTATCGAATTCCCAAATTATTTGTGTTATCACTCTTGTATATCCAATTATAGTACGGTTTGATTGGGAAATACGAGGAGGATTACATATTCTATCATAAGTTGATTTGAAAAGAACATTTGCAGAGCTTCCTGTATCTATTAACATGCATCAGATTTCAACATCAGCCACCTTTGCTCCAAGAACCACTGCATCTTCATGATGACTTACGGGTCTTCTCAAATCATCTTCATCGAAAAGAATAAAAGGAACGTCTATTTTACCATATAGATGAGTACGCATCCCTTCTTATATCTGAGTAACTAAGCTTCCTACATGACTTTTTCTAGAGCTATTAGTATTGTCAGTCATAGTATCTCCTCTAAAGATTTCCAAAGACTCAGAATATTCATATAAACTTCGAACTCAGCTTGTTTTACTGACTCATCCATTGCCATGAAAATCAGCCGATTCGGGTCTGTATCTAAATATTCTGATGCAACATCAAAATCATCAACCTCGGAATCCAAAATCATCAAATTTTTTGCGTGTGTATTTAGATTTGTTGCCTATGAAGTCGATGCAACATGAGACTTTGATGCATTGCTCTGCCCTTTCACATAGGCCCACAACTTATCATTCTCAATTAGAATCTTCACCTCCTGTTTGAGTGAAAAGAAATTGAACAATAACAAATAAAACATAATATGAAAAGAAATTGAACAAGAAGAATCAAGGCACTCATCGAAATCTCTTTATAGTGAAGTCACCAATTTGATGTGGATTTAATATAGTTTGTAGAGAAAAGTAGAGAGAAGTAGAGAGAAGTGGAGAGAAGTAGTTTCTAGAGAGAGAAAATCAAGAAGTGAAAAGAAGTTTGATCTCAAAAGTCAGAATCCTTTCCTCAGTTCAGCTTTGGCCTTTATATATAAGTGCAAGGATTTAGGAAAAACATAAGTTGTTATATAAAAGGTCTAATTGCATAGTAGTCCTTTAACTATACATAAAGCTCAAAATATCTCTCACAACTATACAATTTATCATACAAGGTTTCATTTATTTACATTTTGATCCCCAATATTCTATTTCATTATCACCATTGAAATTTTAACTTGAGCTCCTCTTGATGTTAGTACTATAAAAAAATTAAATGTCATTGTTATGGTTTTACCATCCTAAGAATTAATGATAAGTTTCATACTCGTGCTTTGAAGCTGTGTTTGTTGGATATTCATCCGATCAAAAAGGATATGAAGTGTATAATTTAAACAATCATTAATTGTCAATATCCATAGATGTTATTTTCCATGAAAATATTTTCCATTTCAAAGGTAATGTTAATAATAATAATCTCGTTCTTACACGAGTTCTCTATCTATATGATGAGGTCTTTATTGACTAACATGAGACAGGTTTACCCACAAGTGATATTATAGTTAATGATCATAATCGTGTTGAAGAAATTTTTTATTCTTCTAGTTGTAATGAAAATTTTGATCTTTTTGTGTTACATAATGATGATGTTCCCATGCGAGCCAACAATAGGGTTAGACATAAACATTCTTGGCTCAAGAATTTTGTTCTATATGCATCATATAATAATCATACATTCATTAAAAATTTTAGTTCACGACATATACCTCTTATCTTTTCATATATTAAAAATTATGTTCTTGATGGATCTTATACATTTTTTTTAGCTAATATGTCTTATATGCAAGAAACACAATCTTATGATCAAGATAAGCTTCATCTATTATGCCTAAAGGTAATAAAGTCGTAGGATCCAGAGGGTATTCAAGATTAACATAAATCATGATGGAACCATTAAAAGGTTGAAAGCCATGTTTGTGGCCAAAGGTTTTACTCAAGTTGAAAGAGAAGACTATAATGACAGTTTTTCTCCTGTTGTCAAGTCTGTCATTGTCAGGATCATGTTTACCTTAGCTGCATCCAAGGGATTACTCGTTTATCAACTGGATTTCAATAATGCATTTCTGCATGGATCCCTGGATGAAGTTTCTTACATCACACCTCCACCCGGTTTACTTGATGAAGGGGACAACATAATCTGTAAGCGTAATAAATCCATCTATTTATTGAAGTTGTTGGATTTTGGTTTCATTTAATATATGGATGATAATTGAATCTTTGTCTTAAAACAACCTTCTTTTGAAATTCACTTGTGCATGTGAACGACATTTTGTTAATCAATGGTTGTCCTCAATAAATAGTAAAGATCAATCTGGACAATTTGTTTACTATAAATGATCTCGGCCATGGTAAATGTTTTCTTCAGATTGAAATCTTACAACAACGAGAAGGTATATCTACTTGAATATATGCAAATACATTCTTAACATGGTGACATAGACTGGTCTTATTGGATGCAATCCTGCCAAGACTACGATGATAACTAGTTTGAATCGTACTGACCTTAACTCTAAAATAATTTCAAATGAAAGCGACTATCAAAAGATTAATTGCCCGACTTTTGTACTTGAATTTTACAAGACCCGATATCATGTTTGCTATCCAACAGTTTAGTCAGTTTGTACGTAAACCTCTGGCTATTCACTAGAATTTCTTAATCTATATCTTGAAGTATCTCAATAGGTCTCCCTTTCATGGATTGTTTTATGCATCTCACTTTTTCTCTTGATAATAACGCCTATTGCGACATCGATTGAGGATTATGCACCATTACACGAAAGTTTGTCACATAATATTATCTCTTCTTAGGTACTTCTTTAATGTGTTGGAAAACATAAAAAACAAGTTATTCCTAGCAGAAGCTCAGCTAAAACAGAATATAAAGCCATCTCATTTACATGCTGTCATATACCCTTCGAGATGTTCATATTTTTTTTATTTACGTGTTAATTTAAATTGTGTAATATGGTGGATATATATATAACGCCAAATACAATTTTCCATAAACATATGAATCCACGGAGCTAAAGGCAGATTATTTAGTCTCACCTAAATATTGATTTCATGTAACTAAGAAGCAATACGTTTGTAGCTTCATTAGACTGGTTCATGTGTCTACCATGCTTTAATTAGAAAACATCTTCACCAAAGTCTTGTCCGCCAAACATTTCAATTTCTTATTATCCAAGATCCACCTATACATTTCTTCACGGATACATATTGAAGGGGATGTTGGATCCTCTTTGAGCGATGTCAAAACAAGTAATGTGGTGCATCAAGGCATGTCATTGTCATTCCAAGAGCATTGTAAGCAGGGGCGGATTTAGAGGGGATATGGGTATGCCCGCTGATAAGTCCGGAATTATTCATCACCACTCATTGTGAAAACCGGACAGGGGTAATCCAGAAAATAATTACCCACTGAAGTATCCGGCCAGGACAAAAGTACTAAAACACTAAACACCTTTTGACAAAGCTAATTGCTAATCTGCTTAATAAACTAATTGGTCTTTGAACTCGACCCGATTTCATAAGTATGACCCGAAAGTCCATATGGCCCATAATTAACGGTATAAATACCCAACCACTTTCATTAATGATGGTAATGAACATTTAATACAACTAGGCAGCTTAAATCTCTCACTACAAAACACCCAAACATTTAATACTCTCAAAATATCACAAATCATCTAACAAAATTACCCTAAGTCTAAAATAATCCGCACCAAATTGGCAACCAAAATGGGAGGAGAAGGTGCCTGAATCTAGCATTAGAAACCAACAAGAAAAACCAGTTCGGATGAATACGGACGAGCAAGCAGTGCCACCAACGTTGGTAGAAGTGGTGGGAGAAAACGATGAGTACACAATCGAAGAGCGAGCCAGGTTGAAAGCTGAGATAGAAGCCTTGAGGGCTGCTAAAAAGATGGAGTTAGGCTTGAAAGAAAAGTCAAAGGTGTCAGCCATTCACCACGCTGACAATCCAAGGGAGGATGATCCATCAGTAAGGACTCATTTGAGTACTAAAAAGACTCACGCTAGCTCAAAGAAGTCTCACCGGTCTAAACCGTTGGAGAGCTAGGAGTCAGAATCCTCTAGTAGCTCCTCGAATGAGGATGGAAATTGAGGAGTCCATGTCATCCAGCAGTGATGAAGGCAAGTCTAAGAAGAATCAAAAGTTGGTTAAAAAATATTTAAGAAAAAGGTCATCTCATAGGCATGGAAGGTTGAAAAGGCATCTGAGTAAATGGTCATCTCATAGTCATAGCTGGAAGCATATTGACCAGCTATTGATGGATCCTTTCGTTTTCCATGATGCACCGGGTATCGTTGCAACTCCCAATGAAGATACTGTTTTTAGTCATGGCCGGAATTGGAGACAATCTCCATTGTCCTCCAGAATACTGTCCGGAAACCTTCCGAAGAGGTTTGATAGTACTAAGATGGAAAATTATGATGGGAGCAAGGATCCAGATAATTATCTGGAGTAGTTTAAAAAATTTATGATGATTTTTGACGACGATGACAAGTTACTTTGTAGAGCCTTCTCTCAATCTTTTAAGGTGGGTGTTATAACAGAATATACCAAGACGGTTTCTGGGCTCATAGGCCTTTTCGAGTCACTTACCATATTTGGGGGAGATACAATGACTACACCAACTCCTTCTTCAATGAAGAGGCATGTTCAGACTCTGATTACTCAGTTGGAGGGAGACATGTCCTCCTATCAATACCAAATTCATTTTTCCTTCATTGTTTTTTATGAAGATGACTTGAGAGATAAAGCTGGTCCTTATGAAGATGTTGTGGTAATAGGAGCATCAATTGGGGGCAATGACATTAGGAAAATTTTGGTAGACATTGGCAGCTCAACCAATATTTTATTCTTGAGTTCTTACAAACAAATGAAGAATCCGACAGTGATTCAACGTGCAAACAGGTCTATTGTGGGTTTCACTGGAAGCTCTGCGGACGTAGTCGGGGATTTCGAGGAGGAGGTTTTGTTGGGCAAGAGCCCTTTCAAGAAAATGGCCAGGGTGATTTTTATTGTGGTAGATTGTCCCACGTGCTATAATGCCATTTTGGGAAGGTTTTAACTCTCCAGGATGCATGATGTGGCTTCAACAGTTCACCAATGTTTAAAATATGTTGTTCAATGACAAGTGGGAGTTGTCCGGAGTAGTCAGAAAATAGCAAGGGAATATTATGCAACTGCACTTGCCCCTAGGACATTACGGGCAGTTTAGATAAATGAAGATTAGCAATTGGTGGGGCCCTCTGGGAGAGGGTGAAATTGGTGACCCCAGAGAGACTCTTGGTGTTTTAATACCAATTGAAGATGTTGAAACTCACTCTCTGGTTGAAGGGAGAAGTGTTAAGATTGGATCTAAGATGACATCAGAACTAAAAATCAAAGTGTTATCATTTTTAACAAACCACCAACACGGTTTGCTTGGTGTAATGTTGATGTCACCGGAGTGCCTGCGAATGTTATATCACACCAACTATCCATCCGGAGAGATGTAGCACCCGTTGTGCAGATGAGAAGAGATTTTTCTAAAGAGAAAGTTGATGTCATAGTTCAAGAGGTTGACCGGCTTTCTAAAATGGGGAACATAAAAGAATCTCAGTACTCTTTATGGACATCCAATCCAGTATTAGTAAAAAAGAAAAATAGAAAGTGGCTTATGTGTATCGACTTTACTGACCTCAACCGAGCTTGGCCAAAAGATTTGTATCCAGTCCCCCGGATGGATGAGTTAGTAGACTCCAGATATGGGAACAAGTTGTTTTATGTCATGGATGCCTTCTCTGGTTATAACCAGATACAAGTGGATCCAAAGACCAAGAACATACTACTTTTGTTACCGATAGAGGCCTCCATTGTTACAAGGTGATGCCTTTTGGGTTAAAAAATGTTGGGGCTACTTACCAGAGGCTGGTGAATAAAGCATTCCCTGATGAAATTGGCAGAAATATGGAAGTCTATATTGATGAAATGATGGTAAAGAGTGTGGAGGAGGAGTTACACTTGGCCGATCTCCAAGAGACTTTTGCCAACTTGGTAAAAGTTAATTTAAAATTAAATCTAGAAAATATGTTTTTGTAGTATAGTCCGGGAATTTTTTGGGGTATGTGATAAGTGAGAAAGGGATATAGCTTGATCCAGACCAACTTAATGCTTTATTGCAGATGGATCCTCCTCGGAATATTAAAGAAGTACAAAGATTGACAGGAAGGTTAGTTGCTCTAAACCGTTTTATCTTAAGGTCTTCGGATAGGTGTGCCCCATTTTTCCAAACTTTAAAGGGTGCCAAGAACTTTAACTGGTCTCCATAGTGCGACAAAGCGTTCAATGAAATAAAAAAGCATTTATCTTCCCCCAAAACTCTCTACAAACCTATTGATGGAGAAACATTGTACATATATTTAGCAGTGTTCGAGTGTGCCATAGGTGCAGTGCTAGCGAGAGAGGTGGATAGTTATCCTCGTCCGGTGTATTACATCAGCAAGAGCCTGATAGATGCTGAAAGAAGGTACTTAAAAGTTGAAAAGCTAGCACTGGCTTTAGTAATTGCTGCCAGGAAAATTAGGCCTTATTTTCCGTCTAATTCTGTTGTCGTTCACACATCTTTTCCTTTGAAAAATATTCTTCAAAAGGCAGACATATCAAGTAGGATGACCAAGTTGTCAGTAGCATTAGGAGATTATGACATCGATTTTGACCCTCGAACTGCAATCAAAGCTCAATCTATTGCTGATTTTTTAGTTGAATTCCATTCGGAAAGAAGTACTAAACAAACTACAGATGAAAAACTAAGAAGATATGGTTTGTCCGGACCGATGGTGGATCAAGTACCATGGATTGTGGTGTTGGGATATGTTTAATCTCTCTGTACGGCGACAAGCTATACCAGGCTATATGTTTTGCTTTCAGGTCTTCTAACAATGAGTTTTAATACGAAGCCGCTATAACTGGTTTGAAATTAGCCTTGCTATGTGGAGCCAAAAGAGTTAGGTTGATGAGTGATTCTCAGCTTCTTATCCATCATGCTCAAGGTCAATCGCAGGCAAAAAAGGAGCAGTTGATGAAATATTTATTCATTCTTAAAGAAGTGGCAGCTAACTTCAAAGATATCAGCTATGAGCATATGCCCATATGAGAAAATACATTAGCAGACTCCTTAGCAACCATAGTATATTATGAATCGTACCCATGGATTCATGTACAAAAATGTCCATCCATACAGCCCAATTGGGGTAAGGAAGAAAATGAAAGTTTAAGTATACAAGAGGTTCAACCCAGGGACTAGAGACATCCCCTTCTTCAATACATTACTAATGGTATTTTCCTTCCGGAGAAATCTATGGCCAGGAAAATAAAGTACAAGGCTCGTGGTTTTTTCGTCACATGAGATATTTTATACAATAAGTCATTTAGTAGACCTCTCTTGCATTGTTTGGGGGTTGAATAGTCTCAAATTGTGCTATCTGAACTACATGATGGTGAGGGGTCAACACATTGTGGCTATAGAGCTTTAACCCGAAGGGTTTTATTGGTCGAATACTACTGGCCATCCATAATGGAAGATGCCAATGAATTGGTAAGAAAGTGTGATCCATGCCAAAGATATGGTAATGAAATTCATATCCCAGCTGTCCCCTGAGAATCAATTTTTGAGTCAATACATTTTGCTCGTTGGGGACTGTATCTAGTAGGGCCTCTACCGATGGCGTCTGGAGGGTGTAGAACCATTATTGTGGCCATTGATTATTTTTCAAAGTGGGTAGAGGCAGACCCCTTGGCAGGAACTACTTCAAAAGATGTTATAAAATTTATCATATCTAATATTTGTTGAAGATTTGGGGTTTAACAAAAGATAACCACAGATAATGGGCCACAATTCGATAAAAAAGATATGAAGATTTCATGTGCTTCTTGGGGCATTCAACACTGCGTCTCTTCTTCTTTCCACCCACAGGCGAATGGTCAAGTTGAAGTGGCGAACATGACTATTATGTCCGGTCTCAAAAAGAATTTAGAAGGGACTGCTGGAAAGTGGCCAAGCTATCTACAAGAAGTACTATGGGCCTACTAGACTACTCCTAGAGCTGCTACACAGGAATCCCCGTTTTCCTTGGTATATGGGATGGATGCAATTGCTTCTATAGAGTCAACTCTTCCATCATACAGAGTCCACAATTTTTCCGAACATGCTAATGAAGTGGCAGTCAGAAGTCAATTGAACTTAATAGAAGAAATAAGGGTTAAGGATCATCTTAGAGCCACCCATTATCAAGGTTTAATGAGAAGCATGTTTACTTCCAGAATCAGAAGAAGGGATTTTCAACCGGGGGATAAAGTATTGAGAAAAGTCTTCCTACATACTAAGGAGAAGCAGTTCGGCAAGCTAGCTCCAAATTGGGAAAGGCCCTAACTGGTGTTTGAAAAGCTTAAGCCTGGGACATACAGACTTCAGGACAAAGATGGAAGAATCTTAAACCACCCTTGGAATATCGAACACCAATAAAAGTTGTGTAAATATTGACTTGTTTAAAGTGCATGTAAATATTTGGGGGCATACTCTTTCCTACCTTGGTGGCGCGGGGAGGTTTTAATGAGTTGTCCAGATTTTTCAATAAAATTTGATGCCTTCTTAAAATATTCGGAGTGGTTTGATCCACAGTTTTTTTAGAACTTTCTAAGTATCTTTAACATATCAGATTGATCTGGGGAAATGATGACCATTTAACATTTGTCATTAGAGAATTTAAACACTCTCATCTTAAAATACTTGTAAGATAAATAGGGGCTATTTAAACATCAGCCATCAAGATTGGGAAAATATAACACAAAGGAAGAATTTAGCAAAGTAAAATTACCCGGCTAACACCGGAGGATGATATTAAAACATAAATAATGCCTTGGCCATCCAAAGACTTTTAAGTTTAAAAAGAAAGAACTTGACCTGACCCAAACCGGACACAATTACAAAATGCCTTGGCCATCCAAGGACTTTAGTATGTCATAAGGTTAAAAAAACAGAAAATAGTTAAAACTTTAGGGCTAGTTTCCCTTAGATGTTCCTGCATCATCTTGTTTCTTCTTCGGATCTTTCGGTTCAACACTGGACCTCTCTCCGGTCCCTTCTTCCTCATCAGAAGTATCATCAATACCACTGGAATAGTTTCTCTTATCATCATCCACCATTGTCTGAAATGGGATATCTTCATACTCAACATACTGCCACAGAGTACCGAGTGTCCTCTATGGGAATGTTTGATAAAAAATCAAGACCATCTCAGATTTAACTTCGGCATACCTTTTTTCTAGGGAATCTATCACATCGTTGGTATACGCATCGACCTTGGCCTGGATTGTCTTCTCCTTCTCTTTCATCAAGTTCTCCTTTTCCTTGGTAACTTTAGACACAACACCTTCAAGAGAAGTCTTGTCACCGGACAGGGCTTGGATAACATTTTCCTTGGCCTTCACCTCTTCCTTCAGAGTGGAGAGATCTTTTTACAAGCCAGAACACTTGGTTTGGAGCTCCGTGTTAGCCATCTCCGAAGTAGCCAACCTGGTTGCCAAGTCATCTTTTCCTTTTTTTAACTCCTCGAGATTTTTCCTCAATGCTTCAACATTTTGGTTGGCGTTAAGAAGATCATTGGATAAGCTCTCTTTATCTACATTGAGTGTGTTGATAAGGGCAAGCTGACTTCGTACTTGCCTCTCCAAGTTGAGAACTTGCTGAATATGGCCCAACAAAGAGTGAGTCACCGTGTCGTTTTCCCCAGAAACAATGAAGGACTTACCATTGAAATTAACCACATTGGAAGAGCTTGGAGGAAGGTAGGGGCCAACAAAATCATCTTTCTCAAAATCGTTGAAATAGAGAACAATATTTTAGAGGCCACTGATGTCTACTCCATCAATATTAAAATCCCCTCTAGTACCTTCTTTGGCGTGTAGATCACTTGGGATTTGCTCTACCAAGGTGGGGTCTGTTGGGTCGGCCGGAGGAAGAGATTCCGAAGTCTGGAGGACAAATTCATCCTCTAAGAGGACTTTCTTCTTCTTGGCCGCCCTCTATTTACTATTTGCTTCCCGTTTTTTGTCCTTCTTAGGAGCCTTTGGAGGATCTTGAGGTCCACCTGCCTCCCTAATACTCTTATCTTCAACTACTTGAAGTAGAGTAACATCAATTCCCCCTTGGGCTTGCACTCCCTGACTCGCCGGAGCGATCTCCTCAAAAGCACCCTGAAAAACCTTTGCTGCAACTTATTTTTTCTTGCCCTTCTTGCCTTTCATCTTGCTTGGGGCTTTAGCTCTGGAGGGAAAGGCCAATTTTCCATCCTTCTCCTATGTTCTCTTGAGGATGACATATGGAGGAGGTGGTATGGTCAACTCCTCCCAAGTAAGGTCTCTCCGTCCGGTTGTGTTCTAGAGGTGGGACCTCAGTAAGTTGTCGGAGGTGAAGCAGTTGTTGGAAGCGTTTCCCCAAGGTTCAGCAGCCCAAACATTTAATTTGGCACATGTGACCTGCCCCTCCTCAACATAATAGAGAACTCCTTCAGCAGCATTAATCAAAGAAATGGAAAAGTAGTTTAGAAACAATTTTTTTACAAAGTAAGAAAGACAAACATGATAAAATATTTACCTGAGCTTTTCCATCTGTTGGTGAGCATGCTGGGATTGACACCAGCTTTGATTTTCCTCCCATTTTCCCAAGTCCCGCTGATAAACATAAATTGGGTATTCCAATTTTTCTCTGATTCAAGCAAGCCATCCACCACCTTAAAGTTGTCTTACACAGGTTGGCCACACCAGCAAACTGCTCAATTGGAAGTGGTATACCGGAGAGCCTTGACGCCATAATGCAGGCTATGAGGGTATACCAAGCGTTAGGACTCAGCTGGCTTGGACAGAGTTTTATCAGGTGGAAATACCTGACAATTTCTGGATCCAAGGGAAATCTGAGCCCCCATTTAAACAGCTCGGTGTAAATGACTATTTCGCTGAGCTTGCAGTCCATCGGTGTCTCTGGAGTGACTGGTATCCTCACCTTAACAGATTCAGGGATCCCCCATTTTATCTGGATCCGACCTAACTCAACAGTGTAGACATAGTTGATATTATGCATGGTCAGCAGATACTTCACATTAACCTTGTGGAAGCAAGGCCCCACTTTGCCTTCCAGACTCTCCGGCAGATCCGGATGAGTCATGCAGATTTTCTCTTTGCCTTTTCCGTTTCTATCATAGGCAGCATCCTCAGTCTGCCCGGAGGCCTCAGTCTCAAATGGAGCATCTTCAATACTATCCTACATCACCTCTTCCATCTCAGTGGAAGGTTTATCAGCCGTTTGTTTTGGGAGATTGCTAGTGGGTGGCTCAGAAGGTTGTCCGGACGATTGAGTATCAGCCTCTTTTAGGGACCTGGTGTCCGGCAGGGGCTTAGTATGAGAACTGGTTCTAGTGGCCTCTGGTCCAGAGGATTTGTCTTTTGGGGCTCTAATTGGGGCCCCTGATCCGGAGACTTTATTTTTGGTCCCATACTTGGAGGGCCCTGACTTTGAGGAATTGGTTTGAGAGCCAGTTGCTTAACCTTTTACAAGACGGCTTGTCCGGCGAAGATTAACTTTTTCTGGAGACTTCTCAATATCTGACCCCATAGCGATGAACGGAGAGGGTTTTCTTATACTTGATACTGCTTTCTCCTACACAACAGAGGACTGAGACTCCTAAACTGAGGAGCCTGACAGAATGGGCGAGAGGCTTGGTTGAAACAAACGCTTAGGTTTGGCACTTTTGGCAGAGAATGATCCACTATCAGCTTCTGAAGATGGTGTGTCGGGCTTACTGATTGGAGAAACTGGAAGACCCGCAGCGATACACCTTTCTTGCTCAATCTTTTGTGATTTTTCTAATTCTGAAAGATTTAGCCAACCACCTTTCACTAAAGCGTTTCTCGCCGTGAACATAAACCTACAAAAGAAAGACTTGGAGAGGACAAGTAAAACCCTCTGAAAAGAAGAAATGACGAAGTGATGAAGATGGTGAAATAGTAAAAGGAAGTAATTTATACTAGTAAGGCAAAAAAGTCACCAATACCTAGGAGATAACGAAAAGCCAAAAGTAATAATTGAAGGCGACGATGACGTCATGAACATTTAATGCGGAGTTGCTTTTTGGGATTAGTGGGAGCTCCGTTCTAGGGAGAAAACGGCTGCTAAAACGAAACAAAATGTGACACGTGTCCCATGATCCATAACAGAACTCTTAAACTTCTGAGAAGTATTTAGTCCGGATAAACCCTGAGCTGAATACATAAAGAGTCCGGAGAATGTTGCTATTGCCTAAGAGGATTTCTTGGTCTTGCCAAAGACCTTTGACAAAACCTAAAAAAAGGGCTACTTATGAGTCCAGAATTATTCACCACCACTCACTGTGAAAACCGGACAAGGGTAATTCAGACAATAATTACCCACTGAAGTATCCAGACAGGACAAAAGTATTAAAACACTAAACACCTTTTGACTAAGCTAATTGCTAATCTACTAAATAAACTAATGGGTCTTTGAACTCGACCCAATTTCATAAGTATGACACGAAGTCCATATGGCCCATAATTAAGGGTATAAATACCAAAACACTTTCATTAATGAGGGTAATGAACATTTAATACAACGAGACAACTTAAATCTATCACTACAAAACACCCAAACATTTAATACTCTCAAAATATCACAAATTATAAGACAAATCTCTTCATTTTGTCTGATTTATGTCCTTGATTCAACAAATAACTTTTATATTAATTGAAATAAAATTATTGTAATAAATCTCTTCATTTTGTCTGATTTATGTCCTTGATTCAACAAATAACTTTTATATTAATTGAGTTTTATTCTGTATCATATTTTGTAATCTTTTATATGGAAACAATATTTTTTATTTAAGAAAATTATTGTCTTAAATTTATTTAATCAAATTATTGTATAGATGTTTTTTTCTCAATGAATATTTTGTACTGAATATTTTAGATTAAAATATTATTTTGTATATAAAAATAATTAAGCAAATTATTGATTCTTTAGCATATTTCTGTATTGTTGAATTTATTATATTTTAGATTGATTTGGCACTCTCTCGTTTTCTTCCGCAATTTCTTGTTCAAGTACTTTACGGCTGCTCCTAGATTTTCAGACTCTAATATTTCTACTATTGGAAATGAATCAAGAATTCAAGTGTGTCCAATTTCTTCTTCAGTTGAACTACCATTTCGAGAACCTTCTTCTATTTCTTCATCAATTAAGTCATCATCTTCAAGTAAGATATTCAAAAATGGGGTTATTTGGAGTCAGATCATGGATTAAGAACTGTAATTCTTGAGTATCATCCAAATGACCAAGATGAGGTAAAAAGAGCGTATCTTGTAAATGGGCCGACAAGACCTAATATGAAAGAATATCCTCTTAGAGATATCGAGGGATATAATCGTTCTTTTAATAATAATTGGTATGAGGGCAATGATTGGTTGGAATATAGTATGGAAAAACAAACGACAATCTTTGCTTTGGAAAAAAACAAGTTGCTCAAGTTATTAATCTAATTGAGAATGAGTTTGTGGAAACGGGTCCCGGTTTGAACCAAGAGTTGTCTATTGCGAGAGCGGGTGATACACGGTGGGGATCTACCTTTTGGACTGTTAGTAGGTTGGTTGATTTTCTTAATCCAACTATTGAAGTGCTTGAAGGTTTGAGAAGTGAGGTATATTCAAAAGATGAACCAAAATGTTTATTAATTGTTATGCGAACTTTTAGTTTTGTTTTTATGTTACACTTAATGGTTGAGGTATTTTCATTGGCCAATGAATTGTCTCAAGCATTACAATATGGAGATCAAGATATTATGACCGCGAAGCAACTTGTCAAAATAAGTAAGATAAAACTTCAAAAAATGAGAGATCATAGATGGGAAGCCTTTTATCAAAAAGTTGTGGATTCTTGTGGTAATCTTGAAATAAATGTGCCCGACATGGATTCAAGGTATGTAAAAGATAATAAATCCAAAAGACTTGCTCCGTTTTTTATCTCTCTCTATTATTTTAAGAATAATTTTTTTTACGTGTCATAGATTTTGTAATGAAAGAGTTGGGTGATCGATTTACACGGAAAATGTCGAGTTATTGAATTGTGTAGCATGTTTGAATCCATGTTCTTCATTTGAATACTTTGACACTAAATCACTTGTGAGGTTGGCAAGATTCTATCCAAATGACTTTGAGGATATTAGTGATAAAGAGTTGTCTAGCCAATTTGAGAGTTATACTGCATATGTCAAAAGAGATGATAATTTTTCCAATTTGAAGAGTATCTCGGATCTATATAAGACTTTTGTCCGTACAAAGAAACACAAGATATTTGGATTTGTGTACACACTTTTGAAGCTAGCTTTATCATTACCGGTAGCTACCGCAAGTGTTGAGCGAGTATTTTCTAGTATGCAATATGTGAAGAATGAGTTGAGAAATAGAATAGCGAATTCATGGCTTAATGATTGTTTAGTGACATTTGTGGAGAGAGAAGTATATTCTATATTTGATGATTTAGATATTATCAAACGTTTTCAAGGTATGGGTCAAAGGAGAATGCATTTACGGTTGGACTAGACTGTATTTTCATTTGAGTTGTAATCGAAATATTTATATATTTTTTAAAATTGCGATATTAAAATATTTATATTTTATGGATTTTTTTACATAATATTTTTCGGCATACCCTAAATTTTGTCATGGATCCACCCCCCATTGTAAGCAGTTTTGTGCAGATGTTTTACCTAATCTATTCATTCATGTTCTTATAATATATGTTATCAAGAATCTATTTTATTATCAACTAATAAACTAACAGTTAAGTTGGTTATGGTATATAGCTTTGTGTATATAGAAAAAAATATTGGCTGTAAACTATTTTCTATGAATAAAAAACAAGTTTTATTATCTCTACTTTTATGCAAACTGTTTCAAAAAATTGATAGAGGTATAAACTTGTGCTCTATGTTTCTTATTTTAAATTATAAAATAAATTGTATCTGCCTGGCTCATAGGTCAAACATGAACTGGTTGCTGCAGCGGCAACAACAACTCAAGAAAATGTTTTTGCTTCGGCTACGGGAACCCTGGTTTGAAATGTTCTAGCAAGAAGAAGTAGAAAGGGATCATAGAAAGAATGAACTACGAAAAGGATGATGCTTCTGTTTCTACAGCTTCGAAAGAAATTGGAAACAGTCAAAGAGAAGATGAACTGCACTTTTTGGATTTAAATGAATCTGTTGTTACCAAGAAAACGACGATACTTCAGCGTCTGCTGCTTCGGAACAAACTGGAAGCACTCATGGAAAAAATGAACTGACTTTACTAGATTTAAACGAACCTGTTGTTAGTTAAGAGAACAATGATTCTTTAATAAGAATATAGTCCATCGATTTTGTGTTTTCTTTAATTTATTCGGTCGACTAAAGAATAATAAACAACAAAAAAACAAAAAATATTTTAAAAAATGTTAAATTTAAAGGCTAAAATGGAATTAAAAGTTAAGAGATTATTTGCGAGACTCATACCATTTAACTACGAGGATATCTATTTCAACGAGGTAATAGACCACCCGCGATGGCTAAATTTATAGATTTCGAATAGTCTAGGGACCCTGACGAGTGATTTTTTAATCGAGAGACTAAATGAAAGAAAATGCGATAGTCGATGCACTATATTCTTATTTAAGCCTATTTTTGGGGACACTAATGACCATAAATGCGACATTTTCAAAGAACAGTAACCAGTTTTGGGGACGAATAAAACTTAGTGACAAGAATGCAACAAATGTCAAACACCGGTGACTATAGAAGGTTTTTAGCCGAAGTTTGAGTCTTCAACAATATATTTTGGAAATTCTTAAAGAACCAGGTCTACATGGTTTTCTACGGGGGTAATTTTTTGTGAAGGTTTTTTCTTAGTATATTTTCTTTTAATACCATCCTTTCAAAAGAAAAAGAGGAGAGTAGTTTAAAAAAAAATTATATACCTTTTTCTTTCAAAAATTAGGAAGATACATTTTGAGGTAGTAAACTTTTAGATTAATAAATATGGAAGGATGAAGATTAGATTCTTTGTAAAAAACAACATAGGTTCCATTATTATTTCCTCCAAACTCAACATCCTCTAGAAACTTGGTCGTATCTATCTAAAAAATTGTATCAATGAGAGAATCATAAAACTTAAACCCTAAAGAATGTTCGGAATAACTTGTGAAGAAACGACTAACTGCTTTTGGGTCCAGTTTCTTTTCTTGAGGTTTGTAAAGCTTCACCTCAGCTGGACAACCCCACACATGCAGATCTTTAATTGGGTCTGCGCTCATTCCAAAGCTTATATGGGGTCCTAACAGTAACCTTAGTGGGTACTCGATTAAGTATATAAGCTACACATTTGATGGCTTCCCCCCAGAGAGATAATGGTAGAGATGAGTGGCTTATCATACTTCTAACCATACCCTTTAGTTTCCAGTTCCGTCTCTCAGAACCATTTATGTGGGGTGAATCTCATATTGTGTATTGAGGGACTATGCCACCCTTCTCTAAGTATTTAGAAAAAATTCTTTGACTTTGTTCACCTGACCCGTCATATCTGCCATAGTACTCCCTACCACGGTCAGATCTAACGATCTTAATGCTCATAACAAGTTTTTTTTTGCAACTTCAGTCCTAAAATCTTTGAACTTGTCTAGGGCCTCATGTTTTTATTCTTGACCAAACCTTGGTCTGGTCCTCTGGCATCTGCCTTCCGCTTAAGCCCTATCCCTTTTGCAGATATAATTATATTAACCTCAGATAATGTGCCTTTAAGTTTCTCATCCTCATGCGTCGTGTGAGGAATCCACTCATTGATATTCCACTTTTCCCGCATGAACTTATAGGTGGACTCGAAATAGTTAAACAGGTCTGGCAGCGAATGAAATGTGAACCCCACTATGCATTCATCAGGAAGGTCTAAACCGATTGCATTTAATTTTAGGCCAATAATCGACATTCCCAGAATGTGCTCCCGGATTTTACCTTTGTTAATATAGTTTTTGGTAGCTTACTCTATGAGCAGACGTTGCATCTTTAGCTTCTCATTTTTGGCAAAGGCTTTCTCGACCTTTGCGAGAAAAACCGCGGAAGTGGTAACACCTTTAGAGACATCCCCACGCAATGTTACTAGTATACCTTGTAACAAGAACTTCATGCATAACTTATTTAGCTTCTCCCACCTTTCACCGGTCTAAGTTTGCTCCGGTGTACTTTTCAGACTAAGGGGGTTGTTTGGGACTTGACAATGCATGGTCATAATCATGTACAGAAAAAAAACAGCAACATATCTTCCTTTTACAATTGGAAGTCTTAACAATCCAACATAGATGGACAACCTCTCAATATATTGTAACTAGTGGACACTATAATAAGAACAAACAACACAAAGCACATTTAACATCTTGGCATATAACTGAAAACATATGCCTGAACATGACAAATACATGTAAAACATAAAATTCCCTGATAATAGATACCAGAGGGTAAATCGTACTAACATGCAATTTTATGAGTTTGAGAAAAATACCATTATCATTATTTTAATTTCCTAAGTACCAATGAGACCTTCCGGAGGGCCGATGTCATTTAATCAAATTAGAATAACTGTAATGTGATTTGCTTAAGTACCGGTGAAACCTTCCGGATGGCCGATTTCACCTACTTAAAATAAAAGAATTGCAAGGATGAATTTAGGGTATCCTAAATACCGATGAAACCTTCCAGAGGGTCAATTTCATCTATTTAAAATTAAAATCAACACATTGACCATATTAAATGATGTTCTCTCGTTTATGATTAATTTAAACCCAAACGTAAAGCTTTTGAAGGGACGGTAATATTTGAATTTGAATTTATCCTTGAATCTTTGAGAACGTATGATCCATAAAAATAATAATTAATTTTAACCTTGAAAAGAACCGATTAAATTAATTTTCATAACCTTAGTCATGCATCACCATTTAATGATTCAGTAGCCTAAATTTTGTTCCATGTTGTTCAATAGTAGGTTTGCTTCTGGTTTTAATTTTATGGTTAATGAAATGCATAAGAGTGTTGCTCAAATCTTTGGAACTAGAGAAAGACACCAAAGATTTAGTCTTAACACAAATACATATGGAGATTTAGTCTCCTCTTCTGTATAAATCGGCCGAATAAAAAAAATCAATAGTACAAATTTATTTCTATCAACTGCATCAAAAGCCCAAAATCTATTTCAAATAACCAAATCTTTTTCTAATTCATATAACAAAACAATAGAAATTAATTAAAATTAAAGATATATAGCGTATCTAACTTCATAAACATAAATAAAATGAGCACTTTGAGACGATCTTGAAACATGAATTTGAAAAAGATAAATCACTAAAAAAGATTACCTTGAAAGACAGGTTAGGATTTTGAAAGACAATAAAACACAAATAATATTTGAAAATATTTTATATAAATTATATAATATTTGAGAATATTTTATATAAATTATATAATATTTGAAAAAGTGATAATCAAACATTTTATATAAATTATACATATAAAATAATATTTTTAAAAGAGAAAATAACTTATATAAACTATTTCTCTTTAAGCTTTATCAACACTAACTTTTATCCTTTGCAATATTGTTTATAAAGACCATATAAAACATAGTAACTGAATAACGAATCATTTAACTACACGGAATGGTATAATTTTTCTTATAGGCGGAACTTAATCGTTTAACTACACGGAATGGTATAATTTTGCTTATAGTAGGAACGGATGAATGTGGCATCTAAAAGATTTCATATAATGCTTTCAGAACCGGGTAATCTTCTAATTTTACTTTTATTAAATTCACTGCTTAAATATTTATATTTATTTTGCATTAGTTGGGAATGGCTAAAAAAACGGCCAAAACTACTCCGCAAAATCGTTTTTTTCTATTTTTTAATATTTATAAAATTGCTACTAGGCAAAAAACCGAAAAAACCTTTAAAACTCTATTTAATTACAACCCACACCATTGAGAACTTCTAACTACTCCATGAAGTTGCAAACACAATCTCAAACACCCACCGTAATCTTCTTCTCCAAACTACCAAAAACCTCAAAACTCAACAACCCATTTTATCCATTTTTTTCAAAAACCTCCAAACCTTCAAAACATGTCCGGAAAAGAGTTAGAACCACTTCTTATGCACAGCAGCATCGACGCCGAGGAGGTACATTTCTTTCCCCTCTTATTTTCGCGAAAAACAGATTTTCTAAAAAAACTTGTTTTTTTTGTGTTCGTCGCCACCCATTGGCGTGGGTGTTGTGCCCGACGCCAATGTAGTGGCGTAGGACACCATCACCACGCCGCGTGGTGACCATTTCCTTCGCCACACGTGTGGCGTATGGTTGGTTGATTACACCATTGGATGGCATGGTGGTGGAGTCCTACGCCTTACTCATGGCGAAACCTCTTAAACTTATCCGGGATGCCGGTTCACTTGGTTTAACTATTTCTTACATATTGCAGGAGGTTGAATTTTTGCTTGTTTCGGACTACGCTCATCATTTCACCACTTACGACGAATATAGCTTAGACTCGATGATCGAGTGGGTTCAAAGTACAGACAAATCGTTTGGTTTCTCGATTAACATAGATTACGTATACCAACCATCATTCGGTCATCGTTGTCGATGCTTATGATTATGTCCGCATTCATGTATCTATTATTAGATATACACTACCATCATTTTAGAAAATAATTGGATTAAAAAGATATATTTTTTTCTAAAACATGGTTAAATTTTAATTCTTTACTTATCTAATAAGTAACTAAACTTGGAGAAAATAAACTTAAAGTTTTGAAACCAAAGTTTCAGTTTCAATAATAATAATAATAAAAACTTCTCGTTGAACTAGTAAGATTCGAATTATAAAAAGTTTCTACAGTATCCATGTTCACAAATAAAAAGAATTAAAGCATATACATTGTTTGTGTGGTAGTTTTACTTGAGGTTATATGCATAGTCAGATCATATCGGTTAGCCAGATACTGACGATATTCTTCGGACATTCCTTTTCTTGTCCTCAACATTTTTATTTCTTCAGTTGTTAAGGGATTGACAACTCATAGTCTTTTGGAGCCTCTAAAAAATCTTTGAAATATAATTAAAGAAACTAAAATAATAAACTAAAGTTAATTTACATAAAACTAACCTAAAATAGTAGACTTTCTCTTAACGTGAAGCAGCCAAGCCAGTGAAAACCTTACCAGTAGACTTGAAGCAGCCAAGCCAGTGAAAACTTTACCGTCACCTCACCAACAGCACCAAATCACTAGCAACCACCAAATCACCGGCAATCACCACTCGAATCACTACCACTCAACCACCAGTGTACTCACCACCATTCAACCCGATCACGAGATAGTCCGATGAGCGGAGTGATCCACGCCGTATGTATGGCCTAGGATCATAGGCTTACGCCAAACTCATGGCCTATGTATATGCTCCAATGACATACATATTGCATGGGCTCCCATGGTTTCCGTCACGTGTTGGCGAAAACCATGTGTTCTTCGTCAATGGCCGACGAAGAACACCTGCTTAAAAAACTCAACAAAACACAGACGAAACACCAACAAAACTCACAAACTTGACCCAAACTACTAAGCTACTAAATTACATTTCGAAACGCTTACCAAAAGTGGCGATGGGAACAACAGATTGCTGCTGCTGGGCTTCAAATTTGGGGTTTCCTTAAGCTTGGAGTCGTTTGAGATTTCGGTCTACTTCTGTACGTCAACTGGAGTTCCTTATGCCGGGAGTCGTTTGGGATTTCGATCTACTGCTGTACGTCAATTGGGGTTACAGTTGCTATTGTCGGGGTCAGGGTAGGGCTGTCGATGTCACGGTCTGGTGCAGGTCTGTTTGTGCGAAATAGAGGGTTTGGGTTAGTGGCCACGCTAGGCACTGAGGGAGAAGGGTTTCGCTGGTGGGTGAGAGGTGAAAGAGATACTTAGACTTAATTTTAATTTTTTAGTTTGATGTAATATATTAGTTTAATTATAGGTTAATATATGTATTTCTCTGGTATCTATACAATTACCTCTATGATATATATTTTATCTACTAGTCCATCCATTTCTTTATGATTACTTTTATTGGACTAATAGTGACGATAGTCTGATACATCAATAAAACATGTAACGGTTTTATTGGACTAATATTGATGATAGTCCGATACATCGATAAAATATGTGACGGTCCAACTCAATTGAGAAATTTCAACCCTAAACATGGTATTTAACAAATCGAGTCGATTTTTGGATCCCACACGACCCCACCTAGCTCCGCCCTTGGCTACAACCATAGTTTACTTAGGTTAGTCGTAAAATTTGATCAAAACTTGAGTGTAGCTCAGACTACTACCTAGATCGATACAATATTCAGACTTGTAAACCTTCTGCTGTCTTTGAAGTACTATTTTCCATTTCTGGTTTTCTCAACACGGCAAAAACTAAACAAACGATACCATTTATGAAGATGAAAACACTACAAAGCTGGTTGTTGGCCAGCAAAATAAATGAAAAAGATAGCCCTACTTCCTAACAAGAGTAAAATATAAAAGTTTTTAACCTATTCAAACATATTTGATGTCTTAGGCGTAATTGGTATGCTATTTTTCTCTATTTTTCCACTGTTATATTCTTCCCTTCATGTTTTGTTCCTCAACACATTCTAAATCCAAACATAGATAATTCGTAGAAAATTCAATTCAAGATGTTATCTTAAATCAGAAAAAATACTCACAGTTTTATAGGATGGGCCGGCAAGACAAATCGGCCTTGACCTTGTGTTAATTTCAGCTAATGGATTTTCCTTTTCTTTCACGGCCAAATCTTACAGCCATATATTTTTCATACCAATGTCTTAGTATGTTTTTGGTATTCCCCACAAGAACCAGCCATATATATCCACACAAACTTGGTAGAAATTTGGGATGATTTTACCTCATTGTTATTAACTTATGGAAGAACACCAAGTCTTTGCTCTTCCATTGATTTTATACTTTCAAGACTTCTTAATTTGACCAAATTTGTGTTCAAATTTAACAAAATCTTTTGGTGGTTCAACCCACCCGCCTTATACTTTCAACGTTTGAATACGGTGCTATATAAAAACAAAAGTCTAAACGTTTACTCTGCATACATATACTGCATATGTTTTTGTGTTAACACCAAATCTTTGGTGTCTTTCTCTAGAAAGAGTAATACCAAATTTCTTTATTTTTTTGCCCATAATTTTAAAAAAGGAAATCTAACTTAAACGGTAAAGAGTAGGTTGGATTGAGTAATAATCTAAAAATTTAACAAAAAAGTACATTAAGCGTTGGATGCTCTAAAGACCGACGAATTGTCTAAATCGATGTATTGTTGAAATTACAAACATTGAGTAATACGAATTGTTTAAAAAACATCCCACTAATTTGAGGCAAAATATTAAAAACTATACCAAAAAACATAATCTGTCTTAATAAACTTGTTCTAATCGAAAGCATCTCTTCAACGATGACTTCTCTTCTTCTTTGAGTATTTCCAGTCCATTCCGAAGCCCGAAGCATTAGACATATAAACAGAATCAATGTCCTCAACAGGTTCATTTAAATCTGGTGAAACCACTTCGTTTTTTCTTTGAATGTTTCCAGTTTGTTCGGAAGCAGTACAAAGGGAAGCAGCAGAGACAGAAGTATGATCGTTTTCTTGGGTAACAAAAGGTTCATTTAAACCTACAAGATGCAGTTCATTTTTTCCCACCTGAGATCCAATACAAAAAACATATTAGACATCACAAATGGTCTAACTTTGTATAATCTTGGAAGATCATAATAAGAACGAAGATATGTATTTTTAACAAGAATAAAGTGTTCTGTAAGTAGTTTTGAACTTCCTAAATCTTACAATTTTCAAATCTAAATATTATTTGCAACCATCCATCTATCTTTATGTCTATCCTTTAGTTTACCAAAACGTTCATATTTTCTCACCGCAGTAGAAGCACCACAATTCTCTTGAGCTACTGTCCCTGAGGCAAGCCCAACATGCCGTTCATGGTTCACCTGTAAACCAAACCGATACAATTTATTCCATAATTTAAATAAGAAACATAGAGCACAAATTTATACCCATTACACACTCTCTCTCTCTCTCTTTCTCTCTCTATATATTTATAACAAATACAGTAAGGCGTAGAAAACTTACAGCGCATTGTAAAGAACAGAATCTAGCAGTTCTATAGATATATAGAGTCAGTCCACAGGATCTACAGGCATTTCGGCGATTGGGGCTTCTTGTGATCCTGGTGTTTTTTCTTACAATATAAACAACACTTTCCGAATTTATATAGTTTTGCTGGATTCCAGTTAAATCTAAATGCTTCGAAATTGATTCAACGCTTATTAGTGATTGATGCGCAAATTTATTTACCTGAAATTCATTAAAAACATAAAGTTAGATTTAAAGAATTAAGTATAGAGCTTAAAGAATTGTTATTGGGAGAACATAAACACCAGAAATCAAGATTGATTTTAGTGCATGAACAGAAACCTATCTAAATTCAGTTAAAAGATGAGTCTTTCTTTATCCCCACGCCACAATAAACCAAAAGATGAAAATGTAAAAGAATTCAGATTCAAGTTTCACTAGAACGAATCCAGACTTCCAAGATACCTAACTTCAACGGGAACTTAACTACTGGTTTTACCTTGAGTACCGTGTGACCCTTATGTTTCTTACTTTCGACATAACAGTCTCCACAGAAAGGTGAGTCGAAGCATTTTAAGCAAAACCAGTTGCATTCATCACCGTAGTAGTGAATTCTGCATTCTTCGTGAAACTTAGCATCCACGAATGGAATCAGCCATGGCAGTTCTTTTACTGCTTTACCAATTTTCATTGGCAGTTCTTTTACTTCTTCATCAACTTCCGCCATTCTGTGTTTAATGTTAGAGAGAGAAAGAGGAAATCTTAGTCAAAGATTTAAATTCTTTATCTATAAAATCTATAAAAAAGTATTTCAAGGCGATCACGATTAGAATTTATGAGGATTAAAATTTATGGTGGCCTAGGAAAACAAATTGGAAGTTGAGTTTGCAAATTATGATCGAGAGGAAACCTTTTAACAATACACTATTTAGTTTCTTTTTCTTATTATTTATTTTTGGTAATATATTAGGCTTATTTAGTTTCCTCAGATGTGTATTACTTCTCATCATCAAGTAAGAAATAAATAAATCACTTTATAAATTCTTTGGACCTTTCTTTTCCTCTCCAAAAAGTTCTAAACTAAAAAGGAAGCAAACTTTTTTGTACCTTTTGTAAAATTTGGATTCAATTAATTCTTTTTAAAGTTATTCTTATTTTTAACTTAAAAAACATAATACTTCATAAAAGTAATTTGCATTATTATTTAGTTTATGATTTTTTGTTTGATTTAACAAGATGAATAGAAAAAAACCAATTTTAAAAATAAAAGAGTCAATTATATAGACTTTCCAAGTAATATATTAAATGGACAATAGCAATTCCTCCCATGTGTATAAAATTTTATGTTTCTGGAAGGTATAATGGAAGAAGAATAAACCTTTAAAAAGATAAAAATGACAAACTTAATCGAAATCATATCAAATAATGGGGCGATTGTTGTTAAACTTTTGGAGACAAAAAAAAATATCTGTGATAATAGAGAGATCAATACATATCGAGCAATAAAAAAAAATATAAGTTATAAGCTGAAACGCTTTGACGAAATAATATATTAAATTTTAACTTATGGTTCTAAGAGCTAGTTTTTTTTAGGGAAAATCTTTCCAAAAACTTAGTCAAAATGATGAATTGAAAAAAAAAATGTATGATATTTGTTTTTATTAAAATATGTCATCACTCTCCAAATGAAGACTTTATTTCCTATTTATAAAATTTACATTAAATATTATCTAGTCACTAAATTACACATGTCTCTAATCACTAAATTACATGTGTCATTCTGTTATAACCGTCATAACTGAATTCCACCCTCATCGTAACTCTAAATAGAGCATTCCTCATAACTCACAATATTATCATTGTCATAACCCTTAATGTAACCTTAATCAAAATTGGAATTTCACGATCCCCATAACTGTGAATGCAACCCTCTTCATAATTCTGAATTTCACTATCGCGATATCTCTCATTATGACCCTCGTCCTGTTTCATTCCTTATCCACGACATACATCATGCTTCCTGCATCTTATCCCTCTAGTAGCTTAATTTACCTCGTCTAATAAAAGAAATATATTTTATATGTGTGTGATAGCCTTATCTGGACTCCATCTAGTCCTTGAAACAAATTAGTTTTTTAAAACAATTTCTTTTAAAGACAAAAAATAAGACAAAACAAGGTCACAACAATTTTAATATACATATGGTTACCAACTTAACGTGTGCCTGACTATATTGACACGTGTTGTATATATTGTCATTATTATTTAGTTTATGATTTTTTGGTTTGATTTAACAAGATCAATCGCAAAAAACCAATTTTAAAAATAAAAGAGTCAATGATATAGACTTTCCGAAAAAAAAAACAATTTTTTGTGTTTGTGGAAGTTATAATGGAAGAAGAATAAACCTTTCAAGTGCTCTCCAAAAATAAAAGTTTATTTAAAAAGTTTTCAATAGATCTCATAGTGTTTCAAGAACCTATGATATCTATTGATAAAATTGAAAAAACTTTTAAAAAACTTGGTTTTGATCATTTCTTTGGTAATACAAATAATAAAATATGGTTGTTTTGGAGAAACTCATACAAAATTGATATAGTTTTAGATGTTGACCAACTTGTTCACACTATGGTACACCATTCTAACTCTTTGAAAGAGTGTATGGTTACCATAGTATATGCAAAATATAATAGAATACAAAGAATGAACCTTTGGGACCAACTGAGAAACTTATCAAATAACAACAACAATGACCCCTGGCTTGTTGTTGGAGATTTTAACACCATCTCCAATGCAAGTGAACAACTTAATTGTGCTACACTGTGTATGAATTCAATGGAGGATTTTAATAATATGATCTTAGACTTTAAACTTGAGGATCCAAGATTCTCAGGTTCAAATTTTACATGGACAAACAACCATAAGTGGAAACGACTAGATCGAGTCTTATATAATGATAATTGGAGAGAGTATTTTGATATAACTATGGCGAGGCATCTGGCCAGAATTGGGTCAGACTACTCACCCTTAATAATTTGAGTCTCATCTGTGTCAACTGAACAAAAGCCACCCTTTAGATTTCAAAATATGTGGTTAAGTCAACAAAATTCCATTCCAACAGTTAAATATAATTGGAATACCCCAATAGATACATCACCTTTTACCAACTCTTAATTTCATTTATTCTGGTTTAAGCTTAGAAGATTAAAAAACCATTTAAAAACTTGGAATAAAGAAGTATTTGGTAAAAAAAAAATTTGTATTGAAAAAACTAAAGAGGAAATTGAAATAATTGAAAGAATTTTAGAGTTATCTTACTCTATGGAAAAAAATAGGAAACTTTCTGAGTTAAAGGCCAAACACTTAGTTCTGCTTGCTAGGGAAGAGACATACTGGCAAGAAAAGAGTGCCTCCAAATGGTTAAAAGATAGAGATAATAACACTAGAACATTTAACAACTTTGTTAAAAAGAAAAGATGTAAAAACAGGATAAATGAGATCATTGATAATAATAACCTATTAAATGATCAAAATTTAATAGGTGATTCAGCTCTTAATTTATTTTAAGAGCTATTAAATAATAAGAATGATGACATGTCCCTCATTTTCAATCTGACATTATACCAGAATTAGTTACTCGCCTAGACAATAGATCTTTGTTAACTGAGCCTACAATATAAGATACATATATAGTAATTAAGGGTCTTATTAGTTGTAGTGTATCTGGAGTTGATAGTTTCAACTCCAGATTCTATATAGAATAGTGGCCTATAATTATCTTAGCAAACCTAGCTTCCCAAAAGGAATGTTTCAACCTCTATTTGTTTAATTCCAAAACAAAACCCTGCTAAGACCTGGTCTGACTTTAGACCAATTAGTTTATGCTCTGTTTTCAACAGAATAATATCTAAACTTATAAATAATAGATTACTAATACTACTGCCCAAACTAGTTTCAAAATAACAAGGGACATATGTCCCTAATAGAAATATACAGGAGAAATTTTGATTACACAAGAGCTAGTTCATGATTTAAAACAAAAAACAAAGGGGTAGTAATATTATAATCAATTTAGATATGAAAAAATCTTTTGACAAATTAAACTTTAACTTTATATATCAAGTAATGCAATCATTTGGCTTTAATAAAGGAGTGATCAATTTAGTTAAAAAGAGCATTCAACATATCCAATACTTTGTGATTGTAAATGGAATACCATATGGGTTTTTCAAATCTTCAAATGGAATCAGACAGGAGGATCCTTATCCCCCTCTCTTTTCATTTTAGCTGAGGAATTTTTAATTAGAGGAATTAATAAAAACATATCTCTAAATCCTACTTTAATTTACAAAACCAGAGGATCCCGAATTATAAACTGCTTAGCCTTTGCAAATGATATCCTATTATTTCTAAATGGCTCAATTAGGAATCTAAAAAAGATAAGTAACTTTATGAATACCTATCAAAGTTTATCTGGTCAATAAATCAACTTACAGAAAACTATTTTTATAGCTCCATTTAATTTAACTAGGCAACGTATTAGGAATCTTGAACACTTATTTGGTTTTAACCATAGCTCATTACCTTTAAAACACTTAGGTATACCAATATTTCTAAAGAACAAAACCACCTATTATGATGAAATCATTAACAAGATCAGAACTAGTATAGACCATTGGAACTCTAAGTCATTATCGTTTGGAGGCAGACTGATTTTGATCAAATCAGTCTTGCTGGCTTATCCCCTTTATTATATGCAGTGTATCACAATACCAAAGACAATAATTAACAGAATTAACAAACTTCTCAATAAGTTCATATGGGGTCACACTGAGAATAATAAGAAAACATTATGGACTGACTGGTCTGAATTATGCAAACCTTTTAGTGAAAATGGTCTAAACTTTAGAGACCTTTCAACATACACGAAGCTTTGTCACATAAAATGTGGTTTAACTTTAGGGCAAAAATACTCTATGGGCTAACTTATTAAATAATATACACTGCTCTAAATTACATCCCTTACAAGTTTTGCTTAAGCAATCAGACTCTAGAATATGGAAAAGAATGTTAAAAGTTAGAACTGAAGCAGAAGAAAACATATTTTGGGTAATTAGGAAAGGAAATGTAGACTTTTTCTTAGATAAATGTCATGATTCTAGAGCCCTAATTCAATTAAATCCGAATATATCAAGCACTTGGTATACAAAAACTAGGGTGAATGAATATTGGACTAATTTCTTATGGAACATGACAAAAATTAAGAATGATGTGGTCTTTGATTCTGAAATTAACAAGATAGTTAATATTCAAATTAATCCTAAAAATGATGACTTAATCATCTGGAAACTATCTCTAGATGGTAAGTTTAATATTAAACTCACTTGAGATAACATAAGAATAAAAAATGTTCAATCGTTTTTCAAAAGTCAAATCTAGAACAATATTACGCCAAAAACGTTCTCAATTACCTTATGGAGAATTATTAACAACTTAATATTAGTAGACACTAACATTCAACATAGGGGAATTAGTTTAGTTTTTAAATGCCAGTTCTGTCCAGAATGTGAAACGTTAAATCATTTGTTTGTCTCCTGTCCATTAGCATGGAATGTCTCGTTACATTTTTCTAATATCTTTAACATAGCAGTAGGAAAGCATATAAATTAATCATGTTATAAATAAATGGGTTTCTTCTACATTGTATAAGACTCATATTAGAATAATAATACCATAATTAATAGTGTGGACAATTTGGGTAGCAAAAAATAAAATAAAACATGATGGTCTGATTAGTACTGGTAGATCGATAATTAAGCAAGTCAAATATCTTTTATCTACTTTAGACAGATCTTCTTTAATCAAAACTAAACATTGGAGAAAAGATCTCCATATAGCGAAAGACCTAAACTGTGCTAATCATCTCCCAAACAAAAAGAACTGTCTATATATTAAGTGGCACCCTCCTTCTACAAATAGGCTTACGCTTAACTATGATGGCTCCTCACTTCATAATGGGGAGTCTAGCAATGGTTTCATTATCAGAAACTCTAATAGTGAATTAATTGTAGGACAAGGAATATTGATTAGCTCTGTTATATGGACTCAGGTTCTGTCAAATGAACAACTTGACAGAGATTGATGTTGAGATTGACTCATTAGAATTATTTAACATGATAGCATATGATAAGTATCTGTGGTTTTTATACAAAGTTTTAACATGCTGCAGAGAACTGATAAACTCAAAAATGATTCTTAAACATATTTTTAGAGAAGAAAATTGTGTTGCTGATTGGATTGCTAAGTATGTTTTGGAACAAAAGCAAGTATGTTCTTTCAATGGAATTAACACTCCTAGCCCTCTCAATGCTATTATATTACTAGAAAGCTTGAACTTGGGCTATTTCATGCATTTATATTAACATGCTAACAACTTTATGGCAGGTTCTCAACCTGACCAACATATTTGTTACTTCTGTAGGTTATCAAGACAAGGAGGAAGGTGGATATCAAGATGGAAAGAAGAAGACTAGATCAAAAGTAATCAAGGATTAAAGATGCAATGACGCACAAAGGAGTATGAGCACCGAAGCCTAACACAAACTAAGCAATAGGATTTTTTGCTGCTGAACAAGGACCAAATCAATAAAATTTTAATCTGATCTTGAATTACATCAATTCAAGTCTCAAATTGTAATACTCAGTTTGACCAAGTGTACCAAACTCTACTTGTATTACTTTCTTATTAATAAAAGCAGTTGTAGATTAAAAAAAAAATTATTTTAAAATTTAGAAGAAATATATAAAATATTTAAAAAATATTGATACCCGAAGGAAAAAAGATAAATATGACAAACTTAATCGAAATCGTATCAAATAATGGGGCAATTTTTGTTAAACTTTTGGAGACAAAAAACAATATGTGTGATAAAAGAGAGATTAATACATATCAAGCAATAAAAAGAAAAATATGAGTTATTAGCTTAAACATTTTGACGAGGTAATATATTAAATTTTAACTTATGCTTCTAAGAGCTAGTTTTTTCTAAGGAAAATATTTCCAAAGACTTAGCCAAAATGATGAATTGAAAAGAAAAGAAATTGTATGATATTTGTTTTTATTAAAATACGTGATCACTCTCCAAATGAAGACTTTATTTCCTATTTATAAAATTTACATGAAATATTATCTAATCACTAAATTACACATCTCTTTAATCACTAAATTACATGTGTCATTCTATTGTAACCGTCATAAGTGAATTTCACCCTCATCATAACTCTAAACAGAGCATTCCTCATAACTCAGAATATTATCCTCGTTATTATCCTTAATGTAACCTTAATCACAATTGGAAATTCACGATCGCCATAACCGTGAATGCAACCTTCGTCGTAATTCTAAATTTCACTCTCGTGATATCTCTCATTATGACCCTCGTCCTATTTTATTCCTTATCCACGCCATTCATCATGTTTCCTGCATCTTATCCCTTTAGTAGCTTAATTTAACTCGTCTAATAAAAGAAATATATTTTATATGTATGATATAGCCTTATCTGGACTCCATCTAGTCCTTGAAACAAATAAGTTTTTAAAATAATTTCTTTAAAAGACTAAAAATAAGACAAGACGAGGTCACAACAATTTTAATATACACATGCTTACCAATTTAACGTTGTCCTGACTATATTGACACGTGCTATATATATTGTCATAACGTCAATCAATAACTTTGACATAATAACTAGATACGACAAATGGGTCTAGACCTGTTAGAAATAAATGGGTACCTGTCAGAATTTAAATACGCAAAAGTAGCACGTTTAACTAGTTACATGCCAGACACGCTACCTACCAGGCACGTTTACTTGTTTACACGTATAAGCATTTACCTGTCAGACCTATTACCTGCCAGACACGTTTACATGTTTACAAGCTTAAGCAGTTACCTGCCAGACACGCTAAATTAAAAAAATTAATTTATAAACTTATTATTATAAAAATTATTTTATTTATTTTTAAATATTGTAAGAAGTATTATTATAATTTTATTTTTACATTATGAATATTATTATCATAATTTGGAACTAAATATTATTATGGTTGTTATTATTTTATTAATTATAATCATATTTTACAAATATATTTAATTTTATTATTATATAGTTAAAATATTATAAGTGTTGTAATTATTTTGTGAACAAAAATCATATCTTAAGTTATATTTAAAAATAATTTGGTTAGTATTATTATGATTTGGTTATTAATATTTTAAGTGTTGCAATTGTTTTATAAATCAAAATTTAAAATATTACTTTTAAGAGTATAATGTTATTATTATATTTTGAATATTATTATTATGTTTTGGTTATAAATATTACAAATGTTAATATTATGTTATAAACCAAAATCATATCTTATTATATTAAAATATTACAAGTTATATGGTTATAATTCTAATATTACATTTTGAATATTATTATTATGACTTGGTTATAAATAATAGTAGTGCTGTTATTATTTTTTAAACCAAAATTATACCTTATCATGGTAAAGTATTACAAGGTATATGATTAACATTTTATTATTACATTTTGATTAATATTATGATTTGGTTATAAATATTACAAGTGTTTGTTATTATTTTTTAAACCAAAATCATATCTTATCATGGTAAAATATTACAAGTTATATGGTTATAATTTTAACATTTCACTTTGATTATTATTGTGATTTGGTTTTAAATATTACAAGTTTTGTCATTATTTTATAAAAAAAATCATATCTTATAATTATTTGATAGTATTATTGTTGTTATTGTAATGAAAGGTAAATACTTTTTTCTAGTTTATTTAGTCGTTCACAGTTTATATTCTTGCGGGCCAGGAGTTGTACAAATGTTTTCAAATTAAAATACAAAATCTAAAAAAACTATTACAAACATCATTCATCTTCTTTAAGTTCTTCTTCGTAAGCATAATCATCATCTGGATAATATTCGAAGATATCGTCTACATTCACTTTGTCTTTAAACTCTCTGTCTTGCGTCCTATTATCCGTCGTGGTCCAATCCTTGACTGCTACAAGTTCTCCAAGTGCTTTGCCCATCAATCTTGTTCTCTTAGTCGTGTATTGCAACCTCGATTGACTAAAAGCACACTCACTTGCAACTGTAGACATAAGTATTGCATAAATCTCTTTAACAAACCTGGAAAGAATAGGATAGCCATCAGTTTTGGTACTCCACCATCTTATGGTATCTTCAATACCATAGTTGGTATAATACGTTAAATCAAACCATACAATTCTCCTTTGGAGTACCCATTCGGGGTCCATCCAATGAGGGGTAACACATATCATATCAAAACCAGTAAAAGAAGTTATGCCACTAGTAATGGAAACATTCCATGTCAAAACTAGAATAGTTTGAATAATGTTTTTTTCTATTTAAAAAAAAATTTTAAAGGCTAGCGATCGCAAAGAGCTACGTGGAATGTGTTTGGCTCGTGGGTTTACCCCGATTTCCATCCAATTTTCGCATCTCAAAGTATTCGCATAACCGAAAGGTTGTAAACTACCAATCGCATAAATCATTGTTTATTCCCTATCTTTATCTTGGTTAAACTTAAAAAGAAGACCGGTTTGAGGGTCTACAAATGTATTACTATTTGTGTTAGGTTTTAAATGATCATATATTTCATGAGTTTTTAAATGTTTTACCATAGTGTAGGTGCCCATATTTCAGTTT
The DNA here is from genome assembly GCA_036936605.1 of Limnanthes douglasii subsp. nivea. Lineage (NCBI taxonomy): Eukaryota > Viridiplantae > Streptophyta > Magnoliopsida > Brassicales > Limnanthaceae > Limnanthes > Limnanthes douglasii. Next base: position 70,730,426 of record JAUPFV010000002.1, on the reverse strand, counting down.
TCTGCTGTATAAGTATAACTTTTATGGCATATTTTACAAATAGCGGAGGAATTATCATATGTTTCACTAACGTACTCCCAAATCCAATATATTTTCTTACGAGACCTCAACCCACCACCACTTTCGTGGGAGGAGAGTTTGTTAATGTGAGGGGAATATCTAGGAAAATCATCATCGGTATTGAGATCTACATTAGCCGGTGGGTGAGCATTAGTATTTCTACGTTTTGAAGCCATTTTAAAACATAGAAAAACCTTTTTAAAAAATATGCAATAAAATACTAATCTAAACTAATATCGCAATTAATAAAAACTAAATTTGACTAATAATTACTAATATCACAAATAAAAATGAAATATTTAGTTTTTTTAAAATAAAAATAAATGAATAACAATTAATCTAAACAACTTTAACAAGTAAATAACTTGATAAATTATAAGAAGCTATTAATTTAGCTAGTATAATGTTATCATAATGTTATTTAAGTGTTTTTATCAAAGAAAATAAATAGTGAAAAAATATATTTAAACTATTCCAAAAGTAGAACTATAATATCTAAAACAAATAACTAATGCTTTCTAAAGTTTATAAAACCAGTAGAGAGATTTAGAGAGTTGTAGAGTAGTTTTTAGAGATGGTGAGTTTGGATTTGGAGTCTCCTCTATTTATAGGGGAGATTCCTTAAAAAAATTGGTTGAATTCGGTTATCCAGACGCCCAGTCTGGATATCCGTTTTGATGACGTCATAAAAAAGGCTCTTTATAAAAAAACAAAACCCAGTAAATAAGAGACCCTTCCTCCTCTTTCTTCACTCACACCATATATCTCCTACCTCTTACAATATTCTCTCTATTATTTTTAATTTCAAACACCAAAAAGTTCAACAAAGTTTGTCTTAATGTCTCCTTCGAGAAAATCAAAGCAGGTCCAGAGGAGTGGAGATGATTCATCATCCTAAAAACGAAGAACAAATGCCAAAAGAAGTTCTTCGTATCCAGACGTAGAGGAATCGGAGAGCCAGGCAGCCGAACAACACGATGAAGGGGAGGTTCGTGTCCGTAACCCACAAGCACCACGAGGTGCAACCAAAATATACTCAGGTATGTATTTGGATTACGATGAACTTATCCAAGTTGAAGGTATGCAAACAAAATTCAGACTTCCTTAACCTAATAGTGGTGTAGGTTGGATGTATCTTGCTAGATTCAAGTGTGAATGGTATATCGAATTAGAACAAAACATTTATACCATTGCACAATGATTAATATGGTCGAGGTTTTTGAATGAGGTGTATAATTAATGGTGTTGCCTATAGTTTTTTTAAAATGATTTTCAAGATCAAATTTTATTTCCATCTGGAGATATGTATACTGGTGAAAAATTAGATTCACTTTCTTTTCCTCGTTCGCATTGGGGTGTTGATTGGCCTATGTCCTTCGAAGACGCAGTATAGCTTCTGATTTGTGGTTTGCACGCTCCAAAAGTTAACGGTAAAGCTATAGCCCTAAGAGGTAATTTGGATACTAATGGGAAATTAACTTTGAAATTGGTTAACGGTTTATTTCTTCCCCCTAGTAACAATGATTCGCAACTTTCCTATATTCAAACATTTTTAACTGCTTTTGTGGTACGAAATGAGGCAAGAATTAATTTGTCTAGTTTGATGATTCGGAATATGGCTATGAAAATATGGAGGGATAAATTACCTTATGGGATGAAATTGAGTCATTTGCTTCTTAAGAAAGGGGTTGATGTGAGTACGTACACTCCGATCAAAGTGAGGCCAAGTAGTGTTATAGGTAGACACTCTTTGAGATTGCAGGAGATATATACTTGGGATGGAGAGTTTATATCAAAATGACAGGCATGGAGTCACCATTAACACTTGTTGGATGATATGTGGGTTGCGAACAATGTTAGAAAACCACCAAATCCACCTTCTAGATACCCTCAACAAGAAATTCAGCCGCATGTCGCTGTAGTGACTCTGGTGGTTCTTCTAGACAACCACAACAACAAGGTCGTTCGGACCGTGAATATGCTGAGTGGGCGCATGAACAAAACGATTTGTATGCCCAGTGGGCGCATACTCAGCAAACGGAGTGGTACGATCTTCATACGCACTGAGAAGGACATGGTCAATATGAGCAGTGGCAGGTTCATAGCAACAAGCGGCATGCTCAATATGAGCAGTGGCAGGTTCAAAACAACGAGCGGTATGGTCAATTCGAGCAGTGGCAGGGTGAATACAAGCAGTGGCATGGTGAATACGTGCAGTGGCATGATAGACAGGAGGAATGAAATGATCGATTGGCAGCCTCTCAAGCGGAACAATCCGAATACATGCGACAAATGATTGAGAACATGCATTTTCAAGATTCACCACCACCTTCGACAACGACGACGAAGCTCCTTAGTTTTTTTTTGCATTTGATTGTATTTGGCATTTTTATTGTTATGTTTTTATTTTTTATTTGATTGAACAACTATGTTATTTGTTTGGTTTTTATTATTAATAAATTGTTTGTTTTTCTTATATAATTTATCAAATGTTAATTAAATCTCTTTCAATTTTTATTTGGTTATTTACAAGTAATTTATGTTTATGCATATACTGTTACAATTCTAAAAACTTTAAATTTGTAGTTCAAATATTCAATAATTCGAAAATAAAATAAATTATTTAAATCATCTAAACATATACACTTCAAGCTTGAAAGATCTAAAGAACTAGAATGACGTAAAAAAAATAAACTAGAACTATATTATATTTAATAATAGTATTGGTGTGGATAATAATCGCCTCAAGGTAGGCTGGTAATTTCAGTTGGTGTTTTATGGTGGTGTGTGGGTGTTTAAGTGTTTAGAGAGTAGAGAGATAATTAAGCAGCTTGGTAGCACTTAATTTTCATTATTCATAGTTAATGCAGGTGGTTGGGTATTTATACCCTGATGTTTGGGCCCTTATGGGCTTTCGGGTCATGTTTAATGGACCCGGGTCATGTTCAAAGACCCATGAGCTCTAAGCAGGAGAGCAAGTAGCTTAGTCAAGAAGTGTTTAGGTTTTTTAGTACTTTTGTCATAGTTCGAACAGTCCTATGGTTTTAGTGTTCAAAGTGATCTGTCCGGTCCATGTGATCTGTCCGATCTGTCCGGTCCGGAGGCCTTGGACTGATCTGTCCGTGTCCGGGGAGCATGCTGAATTCGGACTCATCAGGAGCCCCTTTTTTAGGTGTTTGAGCAAGTAATCTTGTCAGAGACCTGAAAAACAGTCCGACATCAGAAGTAGTTTTCAATCCGGACAGGTCTATGGGTTTACCCGGACAGATAAAGCTTCACGAATTCAAAACGGTTTTTTGCCAGAATTCGTGGGACACGTGTCACACTCTGATTGGTTGCTTTAGCCGTTTTTTCACCTTGAATTTTGAACCCACCTTCTTCGAAAAGCAACCTCTTTAATTACACATGGTGACATCAGCGCCTTCTTTTAATCATTGCCAAATTTTTTGAATTCTCATAGGAATCAACTGCTTTTTCAGATTTACTATAAATTCAGACTCACTTTCTACTGTTTTACTATCTCTTTCATATTTACTCTGCATATTTACTCAGAGCTTTCTCTCTCTAAAGCAAAGATTTTCTTGGTAGTTTATGTTTACAGCAAGGACTGCATTGATCAAAGGCGGGTGGCTCAACCTTTCTGAGTTGGAGAAGGCACAAAAAGTTGAGAAGGAAAGACGAATCGCAGCAGGGTTACCTACCTCGCCTGTCGACAGACCAATCTCCTCTGCTACAGAGTCAGATAGAGGCTCGTCCTCTTCTAAAGGTACTAAGCCCAAAAAACTATTTCAATCCACTCTCTCCCCCATAGTCTCTGGTTCCTCAGTTCAGGAGTCAGTGCCTACTGTCGAGCCAGGAGTTACAGTCACAAGTTTTAGGAAACCTTCTCCTTTTCTCGCAATGGGATCAAACATAGAGCACTGTCCGGAGAAACTGGTTGTTAAGAGGACAAGCCGGCTGGTTAAGGGGCAAGCCTCCAAGAACACTCCCTCAAAATCGGGGGCAAACAATAGCAGCTCTGGGTCTGGAGTGCCTATCAGAGCTCCCCGGGAAAGACTACCCGGTTCGGAGGCTAGCAGCCCAACACTCCAAAGAGAGACTTCTGCCTCAGAGCCCCAGCCTGAGATTAGAAGTCAAGAAAACACAGAAAACCAGCAGTCCGGAAGCCATGCTCAGCCAAGTTTGAATTCTCCCCGGACCACTGATAGTCCTCCTACGATCATGGAGGAAAGAATGGAGGACTCTGTTGAAGAAGTCCCTTTTGAGTCTGAGCCATCCGGTCAGACTAGTAACACTGCTGCTGCCAAAAAAGATAAGGGCAAAGAAAAACTATGCTTGAGGCATCCGGAGCTGCCGGAGTGTCTCGAAGGGAAGGTAGGGCCTTGTTTTCACAGGGTCGAACTTAAATATCTCTTGGCCTTACAGAAGACCAAGTATGCTTTCATCCACACGGCTGAACTAGGTCGAATGCGCACAAAATGGGGGATCCCAGAAAATGTGAAGATAAGGATTCCTATAGATCCTGAAACTCCTATCGATTGCAAGCTGAACGAAATAGTCATCTTCACGGAGCTATTTAATTGGGGACTCAGATTCCCATTGGACCCAGAGATTGTCAGATATTTTCATCTGGTCAAACTCTGTCCGAGCCAGCTGAGCCCCAACGGCTGGTATACTCTGATGTCATGCATCATGGCATCAAGGCTGTCCGGAATCCCTCTTCCTATGGAAGAATTTGCAGCAGTGGCCAACCTTTGCAAACATCACCAATTCCCCTTCTACCACTTCAATATGGGGAATGATCTCAAAGCTGTTGATGATCTGTTGGAGTCTGAGAGCAAATGGAGGAGCCAGTTTTTGTTTGTCAGTGGCGCTTGGGAAAACGGACAGAAGATCAAGTCTGGAGTGAACCCAAGCCTCCTCAGAAGCAGGTGGAGGAGTGACCGTAAGTTTCCCACTTTAAATCTATGTCTACTTCTTCCTTCTCATAGTTGATTTAAATTAATTGGTCTTTCTTTTGTCTTAACAGAACTGCCTAAGGAGTTCGGTGATTATTTGAAGGCCGGACAGGTCACTTGTGGCAAAATCAATGCTTGGGCCGCAGAGAACTGGGGGAACCGATTCCACAATGCTTTCACTAGTGGAAATATGGCAAGGTCTCACCTGTGGAACACCACAGGTCGGAGGGATTTAACTTGGGAGGAGCTCACCACCCAGCCTTCTCCGGACACTGTGCTTAAGAGGAGCCATGAAGCAGATGGGACACTCTTCCTGCCAGGCCGGGCCAAAGCCCCAAGCAAAAAGAAGGGCAAGAAGAAAGGCAAGAAGGTGGTGAGCGATGCTAATCCTGCTGACGCTGAGAAGGATGCTCCAACAGAACCGGAGGGGCCGGCTCAGAGCCAAATCGATGCTGCTCTTTTGCAGGTAGTGGAGCAAGAGACCGAAAGGCAGGAAGCATACCTCCCAAAACCTCCAAGGGCTTCCAAGAGGAATCGCAAGCAGGGGAGTGAAGGGGCAGACCGGGCAGCCAAGAAGAAAAAGACTGCTAAGGGAGATGAGCTTGCTCTCCGGGATCCGGAGCCTTCTGTCCAGGCTGACCCTTCTGACCCAACACATGCTGAAGAGATCCCAAGGGACTTTCATACTGATGAAGTTGAGAGAGGAGAGCTTAACATTGATGAAGTAGACATCAACGGTCTTGGTGAACTTGGCGAATACTTCCTCAACCTCCCCAGAGACGACTTCGCAGGGCCTTACATTCCTCCGAGCAGCTCTAACACTGTCAACTTCAATGGTAAGACTTTCATCGTCTCTAGTGAAAAGGACACCATAGCCCACTCCTTGCTAAGCAATGTGCAGCCGGTACTTACACTGGAGAGACAAGTTCGGAGTCAAGCAGACACCATCAAAGACCTTAAGTCTGAGAAGGAAAAGCTGTCCGAAGACCTTTGCACTGCTACTGCCAATGCTGACATGCTAAAGGAAGCAAATGAGGAGTTGAAGAAGAATCAGGAGGAAAGCGACACAAAAAGTTGCTACTCTAGAGGAAACCATCAGAGACCTCCGGGAAAAGTTGGCCGGAGTGGAGAAAGACCTTACTTCCTCAAAAGAAGAGACCAAGGCAAAGGACAAGATCATCACCAACCTAACTATTGATAAGATTTCCCTTGAAAATGCAGTTTCCAAGGCTGCCGAAGAGAAAAATACGTTGCTAAGGGATCAAGAGGCTACGATCCAAACCAAGGTCAATGCTTATGCCAACCAGATGATTAAAAGTGAAGAGCTATTGATTGAGAAAGTGAGGTCCGACAAGGTTCTACTCTTTCATGAAAAATATCCGAAGAGGAACCTAGGGGACTTGTGGCGTTATGTAGACGATGATGAACTTCCATATCATACAATGGCCGATGAGGATCAGGATGGAGTCTCCAGTGCATCCTCATCCGATGATTAAGAGCATACCGGGGAGAGCCCAGATGAAGAGAAAGACGATCCCAAAGGCAAGAAGGTAGAGGAAGGGAAAGGCGACTTCAAAGGCAAGAAGGTGTATGAAGGTGAGCCATCTTCAAAGGCTCAACCTTAACTTATGATTTATTTTGTTTATTTTTTATTGAGACTAAAGTCCTTGGAAGGCCAAGGCACTCTTTTTTGTAATGGTGTCCGGTACTCGACCGGACAGGTTTTATGTGTTGTATCTTGACTATTTAAAAGTCCTTGGAAGGCCAAGGCAAGTTTAAGTTATTTCATTCAATGAATATCATTGTTTTGTACAACCATCATCTTCTTTCATTGTTCATTTTAATTTTGATAGCCAGAGTTTAAGTAGCCTTTAGTTGTTGCTTTGTGAGAGTGTTTAAATTCTCCGGCTAGAGTTTAAATAGCCCTTAGATATTTCAGTCCGGATAGTATGACAAGGGACAAAACTTTAAAAAACACTTAGAAAATTTTTAAGAAGGCATTGAATTTTATTTAACAGCCCGGACACCTCATTAAAACCTCTCCGTGCCACCAGGGAGGAAAGAGTATGCCCCCAAATATTTACATGGATGTTCAAACAAGTAAATATTTACACAAGTGCTATTCCAAGTACATCCGGAGATGCTCAATATTCCAAGGATGGGTTAAAACTCTGCCATCTTTGTCTTCCAACCAATAAGTTCCAGGCTTAATTCTTTCAATAACCATATACGGACCCTCCCAAGTTGGGGCCAGCTTTCCGAAGAGCTTTTCTTTAGTGTGTAAGAAGACCTTCCTTAATACTTTGTCCCCTGGTTGGATATCTCTTCTTTTGACTTTGGAAGCAAACCTGCTCCTCATCAAGCCTTGATAGTGTGCAACTCTAAGGTGAGATTTAACTCGTCTTTCTTCTAGCAAATCAAGTTGACCTCTGATTGCCATCTCATTAGCATGTTCGGAGAAGTTGTGAACACGAAAAGAGGGGAAAGTTGCTTCTATGGGAGCTACTGCATCCATCCCATAGACCAAGGCAAAGGGTGATTCTTGTGTTGCAGCCCCAGGTGTTGTCCGGTAGGCCCACAAGACCTCTTGTAAATAACTAGGCCACTTCCCAGCAGCCCCTTCCAAATTCTTCTTTAAGCCGGACAGCATAGTTCTATTGGCCACTTCAACCTGCCTATTTGCTTGTGGGTGGAAAGGTGAAGAAAAACAATGCTGTATACACCTTGAGGCACAGAAGCTCTCCATTTCTCTATTGTCGAACTGTGGCCCATTGTCTGTTGTTATTTTCTGTTGGACACCAAATCTGCAATATATTTTGGATAGAATGAATTTTATAACAGCTTTTGATGTTGTCCCTACTAGAGGGGCTGCTTCTACCCACTTCGAGAAGTAGTCAATGGCCACAATTATAGTTTTGCGCCCTCCGGACGCCACAGGGAGAGGCCCAACTAAATCCAATCCCCATCGAGCAAAAGGAATAGGCTCAGAAATTGATTCTAAAGGAATGGCTGGTACATGAATTTCATTGCTGTACCTCTGGCATGGGTCACACCTCCTCACCAATTCCTTAGTATCTTTCATGATTGATGGCCAATAGTAACCGGAGAGTAAAACTCTTCTTGTTAAAGCTCTAAACTCACAATGGGCTGATCCCTCACCATCATGCAATTCGGAGAGGACTATTTGTGATTCTTCATCCCCAAACAGCGCAGGAGAGGTTTACTGTAAGATTTCTTGTATAACACTTCTCTCAATATGATGAAACCACGAGCCTTGTGTTTCAATGTTTTTAGGCTAGTGACTTATCCAGAGGCACAACACCATCGGAGAGATATTGCATGAGAGGAATTCTCCAGTCTTGAGGTTGTTTTGCTTGTATTTCAAAAATCTCCTCTTCTTTACCCTTACAAAGTTGAATGGAGGGGCTTTCAAGCACATGGATCCATGGATATGACTCCGTATATGCTATGGTTGCCAGTGAGTCTGCTAGCTCATTTTCTGCCCGGGGAATGTGTTCATAGACAACGCTTTTAAACTTAAGCGCTTCATTTTTGAGGAGGAGTAAATATTTCACAAGTTGCTCCTTCTTAGCCTCAGACTGGCCTTGGGCATGGTGGATAATCAGTTGGGAGTCCCTTAGCAGCTTGACCCTCTTAGCCCCACAAATGTAGGCCAATTTTAGCCCAGCTATAGCTGCTTCGTATTCAGACTCGTTATTAGATGCCCTGAAAGCAAAACAAATAGCATGGTAAATTTTGTCTCCATATGCGGAAGTTAAGCATACCCCTGCACCACATCCCATTGTGCTAGATCCACCATCTGTTCGGACGACCCATGCTTTTTTATCTTTTATATCAGTAGCTTGCTCCGAATCCCTGTCGGAGTGGAATTCGACCAGAAAATCAGCCACACCTTGGGCTTTGACTGCTGTTCGGGGAGCAAAGTCTATGTCAAAGTCCCCCAACTCTACTGACCACTTAGTCATTCTGCTCGAAATGTCTGCTTTTTTGAAGGACATTATTTAGGGGAAAGGAGGTCCGGACGATGATAGGATGAGCCTGGAAATAAGGCCTCATCTTCCTTGCAGCTATTACCAGGGCTAATGCCAATTTTTCCAGTTTTAAGTAACGCTTCTCTGCATCTATCAATCTTTTGCTGATGTAGTACACTGGATGGGGATGACTATCGACCTCTCTTACCAGCACAGCACTGATGGCACAAACTTGAAACTGCCAAGTATACAAAGTGAGTCTCCCCATCGACTGGCTTGAACAAAGTTTTAGGGGAGGACAGGTTTTTCTTGATCTCATTGAAAGCCTCATCGCACTGCGGGCTCCAATCAAAGCCCTTTGTACCCTTCAAAGTTTGAAAGAAAGGAGCACACCTGTCCGAAGACCTTGAGATAAATTTGTTTAAGGCAGCTAACCTCCCCGTTAACCGTTGTACTTCTTTAATGTTTCGAGGAGGTTCCATCTGAAAAAGAGCATTTAGCTGGTCCGGATCGGGCTGTATTCCATGCTCACTTATGATATAGCCTAGAAACTTCCCGGACTGCACTCCGAACACACACTTTTTAGGGTTTAATTTCAAATTCACTTTTACCAAGTTGGCAAAAGTTTCTTGGAGATCGGACAAGTGCAACTGCTCATGTACGCTCTTCACCATCATGTCATCAATGTACACTTCCATATTTCTTCCAATTTGACCAGCAAATGCCTTGTTGACTAACCTCTGATAAGTAGCCCCAGCATTTTTCAAACAAAATGGCATAACTTTGTAGCAATGAAGACCTCCGTTTGTGACAAATGTGGTATGCTCTTGATCCTTCGGATCCACTTGAATCTGATTGTATCCGGAGAAGGCATCCATAAAGGAAAGAAACTTGTTCCCAGAGGTAGAGTCTACTAACTGATCAATCCGGGGGACCGGATACAAGTCTTTTGGGCAAGCTCTATTGAGATCTGTGAAATCAATGCACATGCGCCACTTGCCATTCTTCTTTTTTATCAAGACAGGATTGGCAGTCCACAAAGGGTATTGAGATTCCTTAATGTGCCCCATCTTTGTGAGTCTGTCAACCTCCTGCACAATGACATCAGCCTTTTCTTTGGAAAAAGATCTTCTTTTTTGAACTATTGGAGCTACATCTCTCCGGACGGATAGGTGGTGTGATATTACTTCTGATGGAACTCCAGTAACATCAGCATTGCACCAAGCAAAGACATGCTGATGGTTCTTCAAAAACTTTAACATCTCATTCTTCAAGATAGGTGGCATTTTAGATCCTATCTTGACACTTTTCCCATCTTCCAAACAGTGCGTTTCTACCTCTTGAACTGGTATCAACACTCCGGGGGTCTCTCTGGGGTCATCAATTTCACCCTCATCCCCAGAAAGGCCCTCAAACTGCTATTGTTCATCAATGCGGACTGCCCCCAGCGTTCGAGGAGCCAAGGCAGTGGCATAACATTCTCTTGCAATCTTTTGGCTGCTCCGGACAACTCCAACCTGCCCCTGAACAGCATACTTCAAGCATTGGTGGACTGTTGAAGCCACTGCATGCATCCTAGAGAGCCAAGACCTCCCTAGAATAGCATTATAGCAAGTGGGAAAATCCACCACAATAAAGAGTATTCTGACCATTTTCTTGAAAGGGCCCTTGCCCAATAACACCTCTTCTTCGAACTCCCCGATCACATCTGCTGAGCTGCCTGTGAAGCCCACGATTGATGATAAGTGCATTTCATATCACTTATTACGCTTCCATTATTCTTAAAATCATCACCGACTCTTAAGTATTCGTTGAGTTTTAACATGTTTTTCCAGTATTATTAAAGTCGTTTGTGCCGCGGGTAAATTGTGACAATATTAATAAATTTGGGTTGAAATTGAAGAAACTGGAAAATTAATGCATTTAGGAAAATTTTGGAACAGTTGAAAAGAAAAGAAAATATATTAATGCTAAAAATATATTATGACAAGTGATTTAAATATATATATATATATATTAATGCTTAAAAAATATATTACTCCCTCCGTTCCATATTAATATTAATTGACGTTTAAGGCGGGAGCACGGATATTAAGGAAACTCATTATTAGTTCTCTTTCCTATAAAAATTAGAGCAGGAATAAATTTAATTGGTCAATTATAATAAAAAGTTGCAGTTTGATAAAAAAGGCAATTAGTTTCATTGACTATCAAATTGAATATCATTTAATATTATGGTAATTGTGAAACGTCAACTAATATGGAATTAATTTAGTTTCTTAAAACAACCTATAATAAGGAACGGAGAAAATAATGTTGAAAAAAGGGAAAATATATTTTCTAAGATATTGTTTAATATATTAAATTAAGAAGAAAATATTAAAGCGAAGCATAAAAGGAAATTAAGGCTGAATTAAGAAAAGAATATTAGATTAATCCGAATATTTTATTGTTTAAAATATTATTTTATTTAACATAAATATTTACGTTACGTAATTTAATTGTTTACATTATTTTATTTAACATAAATATTTACGTTACGTAATTTAATTGTTTTTTAGGGTTTCGGCAGAATATCTATATAAAGAGACAGACGTAGAAGAGAAAGGGGTGTGCCGTTTGGTTTCTTGTCTTTCGGCAAAAAAAAATAGAAAACAGAAAGAAGAAAAAGGAATTGTGATACAATAGGCGACTGTTCGCTGTTCGAAAATCAATTGCCGGTGTCAGACTCGAAAAGCAAAGCAGATATTTTTAATTTATTTTTCTTTTCTTTAATTCTTTTCATTTTGTTTCATTGTTGAAAACTGGTCATTTACGTTAAGCTAAGCATTTTATTTCATAGTTGAAAATTGGTCATTTACATCTGCGTTGCAGAGATGAACCAAAATATCTATTATTAATTAATTAATGGGAATTAAAGTTCAGTATCTATTTTTATATAAAGTATAACACTTACTAATATATAAAATAAGCGACGATTTGATTTTGAGTTTCTTTTTCGGTTTAATTTTTTTTTCTAAACTCTTCTACGTTTATTTATATTTTTTTATTTATATTCATTATAAGGCTATGTTAATTTTTAAAACCATGATGATGATTTGTTCGATTATGAACTAATCATTTTCATGGAACCCTAACGAATTTGTTTAATTAATATTTAGGGTTTATTGCTTAATTGATTTTTTTTTATATGTATATCGATTACCTAGTATGGTCGTGTTTTTTTGTTAGATGCGTCGCGAACATCTAGATTGTTTATCTTTAATGAATGCGAAAGTATAATTAAGGGTTAGAACTTGCCATGCTAGCATAGGTTCTTGAATGATTCATATTGTGATTGTTCATGATTCGTAATTTGTCATTAACCATATCATATTACCCTATGTAATTGAAATAGATAACTTGTGCTTAAAACCAATTGTACCTCAATTCATATAGACATATAGGATTGTCATGCATGCGGTGTCTGCTTAACTGCTATCTCTTTTGTGGTTGATTAAGTGGTTTGGTTTACGTGTATTGAAAGGTAGCGTATTCTGATTTTGTGTTATCTGATTAGTAATCGTAATTATCTTACATATTGATTAAGTATATTAATACTCTAAATAACATAAACAATGAAGTTAGGGTTCCATGTTTTCTCTCGCATAAGTAAACTCATTAGATAATTTCGTTAGTTGATTTGTTTAGTTACATTCATACTTTATTATTCGTTCAAGCATTAGTTTAATAATCATACGTTGTTGCATAAGTGAATTCTTGTCTTATACACCTAGTCTTCGTGTGAACGATCTTTCTTACTTATTACTTGCTACGATTTGACCGCGTATACTTGCGTGAGAAAAGGATTAACAATTGACCTGTCCGAATTCTGAATTACAGCTGGATTTTTCATTTTCTTGTAAGTGGTTAGGAAAAGGATATTGGCTGAGCTTCCAATATCCACCAAGATTCGTCTTATGTCATTGCCCCCTATAGATGCTCCTATGACAACAGCATCCTCATGAGGGCCAACAATGTTTCTTAAATAATCTTCATCAAACACAATGAAGGGAAATGAGTTTGGTGACTGATAAGATGTCATGCCTCCTTCTAGCTGGGAGGCCAAAGTATGAACATGCCTCTTCCTCGAAGAAGCAGTAGGAGCTGTCATAGTGTCCCCTCCGAAAATTGTAAGTGACTCGAAAAAACTTAATGAGCCCGGAGACCGACCTAGAACATTCATCTATAGCACCCACTCTGTTCCGAGTTGGATCGGGATCCAAGTACTCAGATTCCACGTCAAACCTTTCAACTATAACCATGGCTCCCTCCGGAGCAGCATTACTTGGACCAACCCGGTGAGTGTTATCAGGCCTGTTACCCCCTCTTCTTTTCACATAGGCCCCCAGCTTTCCCCTTTCAATCAAGTTCTGAATTTCTTGTTTCAATGCTATGCAATCAATAGTGGTATGACCAATATCATTGTGATATTGGCAAAAAGAGTTGTTGCGATGCTCTCTGGGATACTGCAGTGTTGCCGGTATCCGGTAATGCACCTCATCCTTTGTTTTATCAAAGATAGTGGCCACGCTTTCTTTTAACTCTGCGAACCACTCCGGTTGGACCCATGGCCCTCTCTTGTTTCTGGATTGTTGACTTTGAGCAGGAGCAGCTGGCTGAGACTGAGCTTTTGCCCTACCATGCCCCTATCTGGTTTCTCTTGCTTTGTTCCCGGACTGATTCTGATTGGGATTTGGTGTCACCGGGGTAGACCTCACCTGCATGTGCACCCTGGTTTTCTTTGTTTCATCGACGTTTATTTGTTTGCCAACCTGATTCAGCAACCCTCCCCAGGTCATGGCCTTCTTCCTGGTTACTGAATGAGCTGGATTGCCTGGATTCAAACCTTGCCTTAGGGATGCTATTGCCACATGTTCGAAGTAATCAGCCAACCCATTCTTGGTGTTCACAAAACGACTTATATATTCTTTCAAGGATTCATTTGGTTCCTGGGCACAATGGATTATTGTGTCTCCATTTCCCTTCAGCTCTTTACTCCGTACGAACTGCCTTCGAAAGGCCACCCAAAACGTATCGAAATATTTAATACAACCCTGAGGCAGGCTGTTGTACCATTTCAGAGCACTCCCCGTAAAGGATTGGGAGAATGCCCTACAAAGTAGTTTATCATCATCGTCAAAGTTCATCATGAAGTTTTTAAATTGCTCCAGATGGTTGTCCGGATCAGTACTGCCATCGTACTTCTCTATTTTGGTGATGTCAAACCTCTTGGGGAGGTTTCCGGACAGAATTTTAGAAGATAATGGAGATTGCCTCCAATTCCTTCCACGACTGAACACAGTATCCTCATTGGGAGTTGCAAATATACATGGTTCATCGTGGAAGGCAAAGGGATCCATCAGCATCTTGTCCACATGCCTCCAATTATGAGATGACCCTTTGCCAATATGCTTCTTCATTCTTCCATGCATATCTTTTTTTCTTAAATATTTTTTAATTTGCTTTTTTTTTTCTGGTTCGACCTCATCACTGCTAGAGGACAAGGATTTTTCAACTCCATCACTGTCCGAAGAACTATCAGAAGATTCTGAGCTTGAGTCAGAACTCTCCACAGGCTTGGACCGGTGAGACTTTTTAGAACTGGCATGAGTCTTTTTGGTACTCACATGAGTCTTCGAGGACTCATGCTCTCTGGGGTTATCGGTGTGATGAGCAACCGATGCTTTGGATTTTTCTTTCACGCCCATCTTGGCCTTCTCCGCCCTCAGAGCTTCTATTTTACACTTTAGCCTATCACGTTCTTCGACAATGTATTCATTGTTATCTTCCACCACTTCGAGCAAAGCTGGTGGAAGTTCTGGATTGTCCGGTTTCATTCGGACAGATTTTCTTAGCTGGTTTTGAATGCTTGATTCAGGCACCTTCTGCTCCCACTGTGGTCGCCAATTTGGTGTGGATAATAATCGCCTGAGGGTAGGCTGGTAATTTCAGTTGGTGTTTTATGGTGGTGTGTGGGTGTTTAAGTGTTTAGAGAGTAGAGAGATAATTAAGCAGCTTGGTAGCAGTTAATTTTCATTAGTCATAGTTAATGCATGTGGTTGGGTATTTATACCCTGATGTTTGGGCCCTTATGGGCTTTTGGGTCATGTTTAATCGACCCGGGTCATGTTCAAAGACCCATGAGCTCTAAGCAGTAGAGCAAGTAGCTTAGTCAAGAAGTGTTTAGGTTTTTTAGTACTTTCGTCATAGTTCGAACAGTCCTATGGTTTTAGTGTTCAAAGTGATCTGTCCGGGTCCGGGGAGCATGCTGAATTCAGACTCATCAAGTATAAATATTTTAAATGATATAATATTTTTAAAATCAAAATAAATTAGATGTCTAATAGGTATTGATGAGTCCGGATTCCGTTACCATTACGGACAGGGATAGTTCGGACAAAAACTACCTAACCGGACAGGGCAGTTCAAACACCTGACCCATTGGACTGTTCAAACAAGAACTAAAGTACTTAAAACCTAAACACTTCTTGACTAAGCTGCCTGCTTTCCTACTAAGAGCTCATGGGTCCTTGAACTTGACCCGGGTCCATTAAACATGACCCGAAAGCCCATAAGGCCCAGATGTAAGGGTATAAATACCTAACCACCAACATTAAATGAGGGTAATGAAAATTAAATACAACCAGGCTGCTGAATTCTCCCTCTACTCTCTGCTCAAACATTAAATACTTACAAACTTCCACGAAACTCGAAACAAAAATTACAAACTTACCCTCAGACAAAAATAAACCTCACCAAATTGGCGACCACAATGGGAGCATGACGGTGCCTGAATCAAGCATTCAAAACCAACAGGAAAAATCAGTCCGAATGAATCTGGACGCCCCGGAAGTACCACCAGCTTTGCTTGAAGTGGTGGGTGAAAATGATAAATATACCATCGAGGAGCATGATAGATTAAAGGGCGAGATAGAAGCTTTGAGGGCGGAGAAGGCTAAGATGGGCATGAAAGAGAAGTCAAAAGCATCAGTCGCTCATCATACCGATAACCCTAGAGAGCATGAGCCTTCGAAGACTCATGTGAGCACCAAGAATACTCATGCTAGCTCCAAAAAGTCTCACCGATCTAAGCCAGTGGAGAGTTCTGACTCAGACTCAGAGTCTTCTGGTAGCTCCTCGGACGAGGATGGAGTTGAAGAGTCCTTGTCCTCCAGCAGTGATGAGGGCCGATCCATAAAGAAGAAAAAGTTGATTAAAAAGTATTTAAGAAAAAAGGATAGACATGGGAAATTAAAGAAGAATATAGGCAAAGGATCGTCTCACAGTCGGAGGCATGTAGACCGGATGCTGATGGATCCTTTTGCCTTCCACGATGAACCAGGTATCTTTGCAACTCCCAATAAGGATACTGTGTTCAGTCGTGGCCGGAATTGGAGACAATCTCCATTATCTTCCAAGATTCTATCCGGAAACCTCCCTAAGAGGTCTGATAACACTAAAATGGAGAAATGCGATGACAGTACTGATCCGGACAACCACTTGGAACAATTTAAAAACTTCATGATGAATTTTGATGATGACGACAAGTTACCCTGTAGAGCATTCTCCCAATCCTTTACGGGGAGTGCTCTAAAGTGGTATAACAGTCTACCTCAAGGCTGCATCAGGAATTTTGATACTTTTTGGGTGGCCTTTCGAAGGCAGTTTGTTGGAAGTAAAGAGTTGAAGGGAAATGGGGACACAATAATCAAGTGGGCCTAAGAACCAAACGAATCATTGAAAGAATACATAAGTCGTTTTGTAAACACCAAAAATGGGTTGGCTAATTGCTTCGAGCAAGTAGCAATAGCATCCTTGAGACAGGGCTTAAACCCTGGAAATTTGGTTGATTCAGTGACCAGAAAGAAAGCCATAACTTGGGGAGGTTTACTGAATCAAGTCGGAAAGAAAATCAATGTTGATGAAACAAAGAAAACTAGGGTGCACAGGCATGTGAGGTCTACCCCGGTTGCACCAAACCCCAACCAAAATCAGTCCGGGAACAAGGCAAGGGAGACCGGACAGGGGCATAACAGGGCTAAAGCTCAATCTCAGCCAGCTGCACCTGCCCAGAGTTAACAATCTAGAAATAAAAGAGGGCCTTGGGTTCAACCGGAGTGGTTTGCAGAATTAAAAGAAAGTGTGGCCACCATTTACGATAAAACAAATGAAGAAGGGCATTCTAGAAGGCCGGCCACACTGCAATCTCCTAGGGAACATCGTAACAACTCATTCTGCCAGTACCATAATGATACTGGCCATACCACTAACTATTGTATAGCCTTGACACAAGAAGTTCAGAACTTGATTCAAAGAGGAAAGCTGGGAGCATATGTCAAAAGAAGAGGAGGAAATAGGCCTGATAATACTCATCGGGTTGGTCCGAGCAATGCTGCTCTGGAGGGAGCTATGGTTATAATCGAAAGATTTGATGTAGAAATAGAATACTTGGATCCCGATCCAACTCGAAATAGAGTGGGTGCCATTGAAGAACGTTGTAAAACGGTTTCCGCGCTTATTAAATGTTTTGAGTCACTTACAATTTTCGGAGGGGATACTATGACAGCTCCTACTACTTCTTCAAGAAAGAGGCACGTTCATACTTTAGCCACCCAGCTAGAATGGGGCATGACCTCCTATCAATCACAAATTCTGTTTCCCTTCATTGTTTTCGATGAAGATGACTTAAGGGATATAGCTGGCCCTCATGAAGATGCTGTTGTCATAGGAGCATCCATTGGTGGCAATGGCATAAGACGAATCTTGGTGGATACTGGAAGCTCAGCCAATATCCTCTTCTTAACGACTTACAAAAAGATGAAAAATCCAGCCGCAATTCAGCGTTCGGACAGATCAATTGTGGGTTTCACTGGAAGCTCAGCAGATGTGATCGGGGAGTTTGAAAAGGAAGTTTTGTTGGGCAAGGGCCCTTTTAAGAAGATGGTCATGATACTTTTTATTGTGGTGGATTGTCCCACTTGTTATAATGCTATTTTAGGGAGGTATTGGCTCTCTAGGATGCATGCAGTGGCCTCGACAGTCCACCAATGTCTGAAATATGTTGTTCAAGGACAGGTGGGAGTTGTCCGAAGCATTCAAAAGGTTGCAAGGGAGTGTTATGCTACAGCACTGACTCCACGGACATTGGGGGCAGTTCGTATCAACGAAGAATAGCAGTTTGAGGGGCTTTCTCGGGGTGAGGGTGAAATTGATAACCCCAGAGAGAACCCTGGAGTGTTGATACCATTCGAAGAAGTTAAACACATTCTTTAGAAGAGGGAAAAAGTGTTAAGATAGGGTCCAAAATTCCGTCTGAACTGAAGAATAGAATGTTAAAGTTTCTAAAAGACCATCAACATGTTTTTACTTGGTGCAATGCTGATGTAACTGGGGTTCCAGCAGATATTATATCACATCACCTATCCATCCGGAGAGACATAGCAACTGTGGTACAAAAGAGAAGGGCTTTTTCCAAGGAAAAGGCTGATGTTCTTATTCAAGAAGTTGATAGGCTCACAAAAATGGGGCATATAAAGGAGTCTCAATATCCTTTGTGGACTGCCAATCCGGTCTTGGTGAAAAAGAAAAATGGCAAGTGGTGTATGTGCATTGACTTCACAGATCTCAATAGGGCTTGCCCAAAAGATTTATGTCGAGTCCCCCGGATTGATCAGCTGGTAGATTCCACTTATGGGAATAAGCTACAATGCTTTCTCCGGGTACAATCAGATTCCAGTAGACCCGAAGGATCAGGAGTATACCACATTTTTCACTGACAGGGGTCTTCATTGCTACAAGGTGATGCTATTTGGATTGAAAAATGTTGGGACTACTTATCAGAGATTGGTGAACAAAGCCTTTGCTGATCAAAATGGAAGAGATATGGAAGTATATTGATGACATGATGGTGAAAAGTGTGGATGAACAACTACACTTGGCAGACCTCCAAGAAACTTTTGCTAACTTAGTAAAAGTGAATTTAAAGCTAAATCCAGAAAAGTGTGTGTTCGGAGTGCAGTACGGGAAATTCCTAGGTTATATAATAAGTGAGCAAGGGATACAGCCCGATCCGGACCAGCTTAATGCCTTATTCCAAATGGAGCCTCCTCGGAATCTTAAAGAAGTACAACGATTGACTGGGATGTTGGCTGCTTTAAATCGATTCATCTCAAGGTCTTCGGACAGATGTGCCCCATTTTTTCAAACTTTAAAGGGAGCAAAGGGGTTTGACTGGACTTCACAGTGTAATGAGGCCTTCAATGAGATTAAGAGACATATGTCCTCCCCCAAAACTTTATTTAAACCGGTTGATGGAGAGACCCTCTTCGTATACTTGGCAGTTTCAAGTTGTGCCATCAGTGCTGTATTGGTAAGAGAGGTGGATAATTACCCCCATCCGGTGTACTACGTCAGCAAGAGCTTGATAGATACAGAAAAACGCTATTTAAAGCTCGAAAAATTAGCTTTAGCCTTGGTAATTGCTGCAAGGAAGATGAGACCTTATTTCCAGGCTCATCCTATTATCGTCCGGACATATTTTCCCTTGAAGAATGTCCTTCAAAAGGCAGACATTTCAAGTAGAATGACTAAATGGTCAGTGGAATTGGGGGACTTCGATATTGATTCTTCTCCTCGAACAGTAATCAAAGCCCAAGATGTGGTTGATTTTTTTTTGAATTCCACTCTTATAGGGATACGGAGGGAACTAGTGAGATGAAAGATAAAAAGGTCTGGCTCGTCCGAACAGATGGTGGATCAAGTACTATGGGATGTGGTGCAGGGGTGTGCTTGACCTCTCCATATGGTGACAAGATTTACCAGGCTATATGTTTTGCTTTTAGGGCTTCCAACAATGAGTCCGAATACGAAGCAGCTATAGTTGGTTTAAAGTTAGCTCATATTTGTGGGGCCAAAAGGGTCAAGCTGATGAGTGATTCCCAGCTTCTTATCCACCATGCGCAAGGCCAATCTGAGGCAAAAAAGGAGCAACTAGTGAAGTACTTACTTCTTCTTAAAAATGAGGCACTTAAGTTCAAAAGCATTGTTTATGAGCATATACCACGGGCAGAGAATGAACTAGCAGATTCATTGGCAACCATTGCATACACTGAGTCACATCCTTAGATCCATGTAATGGAGAGCCCTTCCATTCAACTTAATCTGCGTAGAGAGGAAGAAATTTTCGAAGTACAGTTGCTTTTACGGCTTCCAACAATGAGTCCGAATACGAAGCAGCTATAGCTGGTTTAAAGTTAGCTCATATTTGTGGGGACAAAAGGGTCAAGCTGATGAGTGATTCCCAGCTTCTTATCCACCATGCGCAAGGCCAATCTGAGGCAAAAAAGGAGCAACTAGTGAAGTACTTACTTCTTCTTAAAAATGAGGCACTTAAGTTCAAAAGCATTGTTTATGAGCATATACCCCGGGCAGAGAATGAACTAGCAGATTCATTGGCAACCATTGCATACACTGAGTCATATCCTTAGATCCATGTAATGGAGAGCCCTTCCATTCAACTTAATGTGGGTAAAGAGGAAGAAATTTTCGAAGTACAGATGAAACAACCTCAAGATTGGAGATTTCCTCTCCTGCAGTATCTCTCTGATGGCATCTTGCCTCCGGATAAATCACTAGCAAGAAAAATGAAGCACAAGGCTCGTGGCTTTATCATACTAAGAGACGTTCTGTATAAAAAGTCTTACAATAAACCCCTTTTGCGATGTTTGGGAGATGATGAGTCTCAAGTAGTCCTCTCCGAATTTCATGATGGCGAGGTATCAGCTCACTATGGATTCAGGGCTCTAACAAGGAGAGTTTTACTGGCTGGCTATTATTGGCCCTCTATAATGCAGGATGCTAAGGAGCTGGTGAGAAGGTGTGATCCATGCCAAAGATATAGCAGTGAAATTCATGTCCCAGCCATCCCTTTAGAGTGAATTTCTGAGCCTATACCTTTTGCTCGATGCGGGTTGGATTTAGTGGGACCTCTTCCTATGGCGTCCGGAGGGCGCAGAACTATAATTGTGGCTATAGATTACTTTTCGAAGTGGATTGAAGCAGCCCCCCTTGTAGGAACAACATCAAAAGCTGTCATAAAATTCATTTTATCCAACATCTGTTGCAGATTTGGTGTTCCACAAAAGATAACGACAGACAATGGGCCACAGTTCGACAACAAGGAAATGGAGAGTTTATGTGCCTCAAGGGGGATACAACATTGTTTCTCTTCACCTTTCCACCCACAAGAGAATGGTTAGGTTGAAGTGGCTAACAGAACTATACTGTCCGGTTTAAAGAAGAACTTGGAAGGGGCTGCTGGGAAGTGGCCTAGCTATTTACAAGAGGTTTTGTGGGCCTACCGGACTACACCTAGAGCTACAACACAAGAGTCACCTTTTGCCTTGGTATATGGGATGGATTCAATAGCTCCCATAGAAGCGACTCTCCCTTCATTTCGGGTTCACAACTTCTCCGAACACGCTAACGAAGTGGCAATCAGAGGTCAGCTTGACCTAGTAAAGGAAAGACGAGTTAAGGCTCACCTTAGAGCGGCACACTATCAGGGTTTGATGAGAATCAGGTTTGCTTCTAGAGTTAAAAGAAGAGATTTCCAGCCGGGGGACAAGGTGTTGAGGAAAGTCTTCTTACATACTAAAGAGAAGCTGCTCGGCAAACTGGCCCCAACTTGGGAAGGACCTTATATGGTCATTGAAAGGCTTAAACCTGAAACATATTGGCTGGAAGACAAGGACGGAAGAGTTTTAAATCACCCTTGGAATATTGAGCATCTCCGGATGTACTTGGAATAGAAGCTATGTAAATATTTACTTGTTTAAAAATCCACGTAAATATTTGGGGGCATACTCTTTCCTACCCTGGTGGCACGGGGAGGTTTTAATGAGGTGTCCGGGCTTTTTAATAAAATTTGATGCCTTCTTCAAAAAATTCGAAGTGTTCTTACTTTGTTTTTTGTCACACCATCCGGATTGAATTAAAGGAATGATGACTACTTAAACATTTGTCATCAGAGAATTTAAACACTCTCACTTTAGAATGCTTATGAAATAACTAAGGGCTATTTAAACACTAGCCACCAAAATTGAAATAAACTATGAAAGGATGCAAGAGTTTTGCAGAACAAGGATATTCATTGAAATAACCTAAGTGCCTTGGCCTTCCAAGGACTTTTAAATTGTCAGACAAAACAAAAGATCTATCCGGTCAAATACCGGACACAATTACAGAAATGCCTTGGCCTTCCAAGGACTTTAGTTCAGATAACATAAAAGATAAAAAAATAATTCAAATCCTAGGACTGAGCCTTTGAAGATAGCTCAGCCTCATCTGTCTTCTTCTTCTTCTTAGCATAATCCTCCTCCTCATTGGGGCTCTCCCCGGTGTTCTCTTCGTCATCAGAAGAGGATGCACTGGAGAAACCAAACCTGTCACCTTCGGTCATTATATGGATGGGAAGATCTGGATACTCTACGAAACTCCATAAGTCTCCCAGGTTCCTCTTCGGAAACTTCTCATGGAAAAGGAAGACCATGTCTGACTTCACCTTGGAATACATTTCTTCTTGGCTGTCTATTACATTGTTGGCATAGGCATCGATCTTGGCCTGAATCTTGGCCTCTTGCTCCCTTAGAAGATCTGCTTTCTCCTCCGCAGCCTTGGACACTGTGTTCTCGAGCGCGATCTTGTCACTTGTCAAGTTATGGATGACTTGATCCTTGGCCTTTGCCTCCTCTTCCGAAAAGGTGAGATCTTTCTCCAATCCGGACAGCTTCTCCCGGAGCTCTTTGATAGTGTCTTCTGAAGTGGAAACCTTTGTGATCCACCCCTCTTGGCTCTTCTTTAGCTCCTCGTTTTCTCCCTTCAGAATGTCAGCATGTTGAGTGGTAGTAAGAAGATCATCGGACAGTTTCTCTTTTTCAGATTTGAGATCTTTGATAATGTCTTCCTGACTTCGAACTTGTTTCTCCAAAACAAGCACTGACTGAACGTTACTTAATATGGAGTGAGCTATAATATCCCTTTCACTTGAAACAGTAAAAGTTTTACCATTAAAAGTGACGGTGTTCGAAGTACTCAGAGTGAGGTAAGGCCTAGAAAAATTTTCTTTGGGGAGGTTGGCGAAATAGTCACCAAGTCCATCAAGCCCGGTGATGTCAACACCATCAATGCTAAGGTATCCTCCTCCAACCTCGTCGGTTTGAAAGTCATCAGGGATCTCCTCTGCTCGTGTTGGATCAATAGGGTCTACAGGGGGGAGAGGCTCTGGAGGCAGGAGAGAAAGTTCATCACCCCTAGAGGTCTTTTTCTTCTTAGCCTCCCTGTCCTTGCTTTCTGCTCCCCGTTTTTGGTCTCTCTTAGGGACCCTTGGGGGTTTTGGGGATTGAACCTCTTCTCTAGCACTTTCATGCTCTACCACTTCGAGTAGAGCAGCATCAATCTGGCTTGGGTCTGGCCCCTCTGGGTTTGTTGGAGCAGCCTCCTCCACCTTGGCAAGGTTAGCCTCACCTGCAACCTTTTTGCCATTCCCCTTCTTGCTTTTCATTATACTCGGGGCCTTGGCCCGACCTGGCAAGTATAATGACCCGTCCGGTCCGTGCGTTCTTTTGAGGACTATATCCGGAGGGGGTGGAGTGTTGAGTTCTTCCCAGGTCAAGTCCCTCCGGCCAGTGGTGTTCCAGAGGTGAGACCTTGCAAAATTGCCTCCTGTAAAAGCATCATGAAACCGGTTCCCCCACTTTTCAGCAGCCCAAGTGTTGATCTTGGTACAAGTGGTCTGCCCGGACTTTAGGTAGTCATTGAAGTCTTTGAGCAGTTCTGTTAAGGCAAAAGACAAGACCAGTCAGTTTAGGCAAATTTGATAAAAGTAAAAAGAAAAATGTAAGGTCGGACACTTACGATTACTCCTCCATCTGCTGGTGAGGAGACTTGGGTTGACTCCAGCCTTGATTTTCCTCCCATTCTCCCAAGAGCCACTTACGAACAGGAATTGAGTCCTCCAATTTCTCTCCGATTCAAGCAGATCATCCACTACTTTATAATTATCACCCATGTTGAAGTGATAGAATGGAATGTGGTGGTTCCTACAGAGACTGGCCACAGCTGCGAATTCCTCCATTGGTAGAGGAATCCTGAAGAGCCTGGAGGCCATGATGCAGGCCATAAGTGTGTACCAGGCGTTGGGGCTTAGTTGACTGGGACAGAGCTTGATAAGATGGAAATACCTAACTATTTCCGGATCCAAGGGGAACCTGAAACCCCAGTTAAAAAGCTCAGTAAAGATGACAATTTCACTGAGTCTGCAGTCCATTGGGGTTTCGGGGTCTATGGGGATTCTTATCTTCACGTTCTCCGGAATTCCCCACTTCGTATGCATCCGGCCCAACTCGGTTGTATGGATGAAAGCATAGTTGGTTTTTTGTAAAGCAAGAAGATATTTAACACTGACATTATGGAAACAAGGTCCAACTTTTCCTTCGAGGAACTCTGGTAGATCTGGGTGCCTAAGGCACAGTTTTTCCTTGCCCTTATCCTTTTTGGCAGCAGCAGCGTCACAAGTCAGTCTGGAGGGTTCAGACTCGAATGGAGCCTCTTCAATTGAGTTCTCCATTATTTCGTCCATTATTGTAGAAGGGTTTTCAGTTGTTTTGGTGAGGGGAAGGTTTGGAGTTGGTTCAGCCTGACCTCCGGACTGGTGAACTTCAGTACTCTCCTGGACTCTAGCCTCCGGCTGGGGCTCTGATGTGGAGGTTTCTCTTCGGGGGCTTGAGCCAGTAGCCTCCGGACCGGACAACCTGTCCTTGGGTACTTTTATGGGTGCTTCTGACCCTGTACTGCTATCTTTAGCGCCTGATTTCGAAGGGGTGCCTTTGGAAGCCTGCCCTTTGATCAGCTGGTTTTTTCTTAGATCAACCAGCTTGTTGGGAGAAGTATCAGCATCTGACCCCATGGCTAAGAACGGGGAAGGTTTTTTAAAACTAGTAACTGTTAATCTTGGCTCAACAGTGAGTTCTGACTCTTGAACCGATGAACCCGAGACAATAGGGGAGAGGCTAGTTTGAAACAATCTCTTCGGTCTGACACTTTTGGTAGAAGATGAACCTTGGTCAGGCTCTGTAGTTGAGGTTGTTGGTTTTTCGATGGGAGAAGTAGGTAAGCCTGCTGCGATGCGCTTTTCCCTTTCAACTTTCTGTGCTTTTTCTAGTTCAGATAGATTAAGCCACCCTCCTCTGACTAAAGCGTTAATAGCCGTGAACATAAACAACCAAAGTAAAAAACTTGTGTTTGAGAGAGAAAGCTCTGAAAATTAGCAAAGTGAAAATGAAAGTGATAGCAAAATAGTGGAAAAGTGTTTTAATTTATAATAAACCCCAAAAAGAAGTTTTGATTCCTAGGAGAATTCGAAGGTGGGTGCGAAATTCAAGGTGAAAAAACGGCTAAAGTAACGAACCAACGAGAGACACGTGTCCCATGAACTTTGACAAAAAACCGTTCAGGATAGAAGAGCTTTTTTCAGTCCGGATAAAACCATAACACAGTTCGAAAGACCTGTCCGGATGAAACTATCACTGACAACGGACTGTTTTTCAGGTTTTGACAAAGGTTTTTGAACAAACACCTAAAAAAGGGGCTACTGATGAGTCCGGATTCCGTTACCATTACGGACAGGGACAGTTCAGACAAAAACTACCAAACCCGACAGGGCAGTTCGAACACCTCACCTATTGGACTGTTCGAACAAGAACTAAAGTACTTAAAACCTAAACACTTCTTGACTAAGCTGCGTGCTCTCCTACTAAGAGCTCATGGGTCTTTGAACTTGACCCGGGTCCATTAAACATGACCCGGGTCCATTAAACATGACCCGAAAGCCCATAAGGCCCAGATGTAAGGGTATAAATACCCAACCACCAACATTAAATGAGGGTAATGAAAATTAAATACAACCAGGCTGCTGAATTCTCCCTTTACTCTCTACTCAAACATTAAATACTTACAAACTTTCACGAAACTCAAAACAAAAATTACAAACTTACCCTCAGACAAAAATAAACATCACCATGTATATATTAAAATCATATTACAATTATCTTCTTTACGATATACATGTCTTAGTTATAAAATTTCGATTTAGTTGAGGCCTACAAAATATTATTTTTACAATCGTATAAATATTTTAAATAATATAATATTTTAAAATCAAAATACAATTAGATATCTTTTTTTTCCCCAAGAAATAAATTTTTTATTGATGTTAAAAGAAATTTTACATATGTTCAAGGTTACATATGTTTGATATAGTTCTACAATTTTGTGATTTATATACTATCACTCTTGTTCTTCCTCCTTCTTAATCAAACTTATACTTGCTTCACACCATCTTGTATCTTCTTCACAATCTTCTACACCATCTTATAACTTCTAATCAACCACTCTTAAATCTTACACCATCTTCTTGCTTCACCCCATCCTCATATTCCTTTACCTGCAAAACAGAAACAATGTAGGTCAAGTTTTTCAACTTGCCAAGCAAATTAGTCATCTTCTAAAAATCTAAAATAACCCAAGTTTAAAGATTCAAGCAAGTTGATTGCGGTCATTTCATTCATTGAATGATTTGTATCAACTGTAAATTCAGATTGTATCTTAAGTGCGTGTTTTGCCACCCAATCATCTGTGGTTTTATTAGTGTTCTGCAATATTGAAGTATTTGTTCTAAATACCAAGGATATCTACCTACTGCAATCATGCTAAAAATTACAGTATTTTGAGTGCATCATATTTGACCAGAAAGTTTTATGATTTCTAAAATTGAACCACAATTTAAAGGAAAATGCAGTTTGAATATCTCTAATGTTTCTGATATTTAATCTATTTTCATTTTATGGTTTACACAAATTTTCCCAACTAGACCATATTATATGTTTATTTGTTTCATTAAACCCCCAAAGAAACTTATTTAGTAGTTTATCAATCCTAGATATTGTTTTCAAAGGTAGCTTAACAGACTGTAAATAATATGTAGGGTATGACATTAAAACAGAGTTTATTAGTGTTATTTTGCCTCCAAATGATAAGTTTTTAGAATTCCAATCTGAGATTTTACATCTTATCTTATCCACTAGTTTCTCAAAGTGAGTTGAATGATTGTTTAAGTGAATTGGAATACCTAGATAAGTAAATGGAAGATTTGCATGCTTAAAACCTAAAACTCTTTCTAATGACTTTATTTATAAGTGACCTTCTAACATTAACATTAAAAGGACCTTTTTTTAGCTTTGCTTTGTTTTGGTGAGGTTGGTTCACTTAAACTAGATCTTATTATAGGTACATGTTCTGTTTCAACCAAATCTTCTGCCTCTTCATCAGATAAAACATTAAAAGGGTTATTTAATTTGATAGTCTCAATATCATCTAATATGTCCTTATTAGATATTTCAACTAATTCTTTTAATTGGTTAAACCTTATCTTATTACCACTCTGCTCATTTATATCATGTATTTTAGGTGATTCATTTACATTAACTATTTCATTTATTTCTTGAAAATCTACTGCCCTATCAGGTAAGTTGAATATTATATTATTTCCAATTTCTTTTCCCGTGTTAAACTTTTATCCTTTCCATTCCCTTCTTCATAGTTTTTATCATTATCCTTATATTCAAACTGTGTGTTATTTTTATGGGATTCATTTCCATTATCTATTTCCTTTATCTGATTACTATTTACTTCCCTAACAGGTGTACTAGATATCACATTATTTTCTACAGTTTCTCCTCCTATTAAATTTTCATCTCTTTCATTATTTGCTTCATGGTTTGTATCATTAACTTTATATGCAGCTTCAGTGTGACTTCCATTATTAATGTCTGTTTGTTTTTTAGGTACCCAAATTTCTTTAGTGTCTCTGTTTTTCTTAAAGTTTTTCTCATATTCTTCTTTTTTATAGTATTTTTCTTGATGCCCTATGTGCTTACAAGTTTTAAAATAAAAAGGTTTTTTTAAGTAATTAACATTTTGCCAGAAAACCATCCTCTTCTCCAAAGCATATCCAAATGCTTTGGGGAAGAGGCTTAGAAATATCAGTTAAGACCCAAGCTTTACAGTTATTATACACAACAATATTATTTTTAGGAACCCATACTGTTAAAGACAATCCAATTGCTTTAGCAATATGGGTTATAGAGTCAGGGTTATAAAACATTTCAGGCAGTTTTAGTAAAGAGATCCACAGAGGAGTCACTGGTGATTCTTTTTTTGGGTGAAAATGAGGGGACCACTTAAGTATTCTAAATGACTATTTGCCAATAGTTCTAATGTTTTTACTCCAAAAAGTTTTCACATCTCCAATTTGATCAAATTATATGAAAAAATGCCTATAATCCCATTTGTAAATGCTATATGCTCCTATAAACCTAAATGCAGCAGCATACAATTTGAACTCGTTGAGAGTGGGACTCCCAAACGAGAACTTAGCAAGCAGCACAGTTTTAGAAAGATTTGAGAGAGCGAACTTATCTGTTTGCAAGAAAGTCACTGACTTGTAATCCTCGTGCTCCTCGTGCAAAACGTCCTTGTGAATGAACTCCTTTCTGCCTCCAACCGTCTCAGCAAAAGATTTTTTTGCCTCCATTATGCTCGAACACTGGGTTCATAACCAGTTTTGGGGAACTGGAACCCTTCAAAGGCGGAAAATCCTCTTTTTCCATCAGATTATCTTTCCAGATCTTAAAAATTCGACCGAAACTGACTTCAATCTCAGGATAAGATTAAAGAGAATGCTTAAAACAACAAGAATTTGGATTTTTTAGTGATTGATCTTGAATCTCAGGATAAGATTCAAGATTTTAGGTTTTCTGTGGATGAAAAATTTAGGGTTTTTTGTCAAAAGATCTTGAATCTCAGGGATGAGATCCAAGACTATCGCATCTGATCGATTCTTCAGCGAGATGTAAAAGAAACGACAGATGTAAAGGCTGTGTAGTTAGGGATGTGATTTAGGGTTTGCGAGAAAAGCTTTAGGTAGGGTTCGTGAAAGGGATGGCTGATTGTGTTTCGTGTGTGAAGGTTGTGAAGGTAGGGCAGGCTATCGAAAGCCCATTTCTACAGCCTAGCTTTCAAGAAATGACTTTTGGGTTCTTGCAGCCCCAAGAGTCCTCCCCCTCTAATACAATTAGATATCTAATAGTTATATATATTATTTAATATCTACCTAATATTAAATAATATATCTAAAATATCTATATATAATTAGACAATATCAAATCATATTACAATTATCCTGTTTACAATATACATATCGTAATTATAGAATTTTGATTTAGTTAAGGCATACAAATTATTTTTTTATAATCGTATAAATATTTTAAATAATATAATATTTAAATTAAAATACATTAAATATCATAATTATTTCGATTATATTATACATATCCCAATTATTGAAATTCAATTTAATTAACGCATGCAAATTAGTTTTAAATAATATTATAAAGTACTTGATAAACACTGCCTTAAATGGGTCGTCTAATGGGTAACCTGCGTGGGTTTACCTGCCTAACCTGTTTACCTATGTAAAACACGCTACCTCTCAGACACGTACATGTTTAAAACTGGGAAATGAGTAGCCCGCTACCTGCCAAACACGTACACGTTTAAAATCATTAAATGAGTCGATGGGTAGACATGTTTGCCACCACTAATAATTACCATATTATTTCACATTCTCACTGCTGATTTAACCATTAATGTTATTCTAATCTAACTTGATTCTCTAACAACTAATCATTCATTATTTCACTTATAAACAAATATTTTCCACAATTTACCATTCTTCTATGGTATTCTCTTTCTCAACAGAACTACTTCTTTGCTCATACTGTTTTCACCAGATCTGCAGAAATCCAAATTTTAACCTTCCTTTAAATAGGTCACTACTACTTTTAATCTGATCTTTATCCTTCTATATTTTTTAATCTAAAACTTTACTACATCAAAATGTATCCGCCTAATTTTTAATATAAAAAGGTATCTATACTTCAAAGCTATAACACTAGAAATCTAATACAACTTTACCTTTACTTTCTTAGAAAACTTCTTGATACTGCTTTCCCCTTCTTCTAAAAATATGTTGATATTAAGAGAAAATATACCAAGAAAAAACTTTCACCATAAATTACCCCCGCATAAAATGTTATAAACCTGGTTTCAAGAGATGCCAAAAGATGTTGTTGAAGACTCAAACTTGTTACAAGAATTATTCAATAACCAAACAAGACCCTATAAATACATGTTTAAAAAAGACCATCAATTCGTTATGTTTGAATACGGTATCCTAGATTACATAACAACATTTCGGCCTAAATTTTGGCTCTACTAGAAATAATATTGAATGTTGATGGTCAAGCAAAGATTCACAAAACCAGGAAACCAATTACAGTTGAAAGCGCTCTCACTATACTGCGACAACTAGTACAAACCCCTAATGAACAATGAATCAACATAGCTACACCAAAAAAGATGACGAAATACCTTGATAACACTAATGTTGTTAACCTTTGTTGAAGCAACCCTTTCTTACATGGACTAACTGATGACTCAGTAAGTTCACGTTGATATAATTACACCATTATCAATAAATATAAATATAGAATTTTTAACAATAATGTCCATCTACTTAGACACGGCTAAAAATCCGGATTAGTCACCGGTATTGACCACATGTTGCGAAACTACCATTAAGGTTTTTTCTTCTTCAAATTTGGTCACCAATCTCTAACACCTTTAACTTTGTATCCATTCTGCACACATGGTATGTATTTTTTATTCATACAGTAGTTCAGCTACTCAGATAGAAAAATGATGAGGTTATTATTTTTTAAAAAACATGTAAAACCTTATGCTAGTTGTAATCGTTAAGCAACTTCATGCGATTTTTGCACATAATGAACCATTACTAGTTTATACCGGAAACGCATTATGTATACATCTCATGAAATGTAATGTTTCGAATCAAATTACATCAGCACACGAGTTCCATGCATACAGCACGATTTTCATACACTACAAACGCGATTCACGAGCAATGGCTGAGAGAATCTCGCGACAGGAACACGTGATTCTTTCATGCACCTACAAAAAATGAACATACAACATTATGCAATACGGTTTCATACTACTTACCAATGCTTCGCCTATTTTTCTAGTGCCATCTGGAGTGAATTTGGTAAGAGGGAACAATGGATTGTAGTTTTTGGCCAACTCATTCTCCATGTCTATTACCAACAACGTCGAGTGGTTAGTTCCATTTTCATTTATGTGGCATACCCGAATGAATGCGATAAATGTGTCCTCCCTCATATTTTAAAAAAAATTGTCAACAACGTGTGAAATATCTTCTTTTAATGCTAGTAATTTCTGTAATAAAACCCGCGTACAACATATCAACTTCTGGTTCACTTACTATAGTTATTTAATAATTATATACTAACTGTTGCGATCCCAAAAATTTGAATAGCGTTATATTTACAACCGTACTTGTCATCAAACCCTTTGAAAGGTACTTTCCAGTTTGACTCTTTAAGGAAATTATATATCCAGGCATCAATGATCTAAAACACGACGAATTCAGAGTTATACCAAACTAGTTGTCAATTCATTGTGAGTTATATCAAGAATCTAAATTTTAACTTGAAATCTAACTCCCCTTCATATGGTAGGGCAATTTCCTCAATCACACTAACACTTAGCCGGTATGTAAATTATGTTTCTGGTAAATACCATACTTCTGACTCGCTTTGATCTTCATCTCTTTGTATTTTAAACACCTTGTGGTATTGAGTAACGACTATTCACTTTGTTGTTGCTGTTTGAATTTCCCAAGGTTGGTAAATAGCTTCTCCCTGTTGTGTTTGTGTAAGTAAATGCCAATTTGGATAAACATTATCTAGTAACTGTAAAATGACAAAAATTGTGTTACATAGCAATCAAAATGTGACAACTAGGTATATGTTTATTAGTATAATTACCCACTTACCATTAAAGGTGCCTCTTCTAATACACTTTTAGATGAACTGCTGCCAACAAAATTACTTCCACTCGAGTGAATAACCGTCGACTTATCAAATTCATCGAAAAATGATTGGGTACATAGTACAAATCCATCATCTAGGATTGGAAGATCAAAATATTCCGCTTGCCCTTCCCCTGCTGGTTGTACTCCTTTACTTTTCCAGGCTGTTTTAGTACTTCAACCTTTGTTTTTTTGTTGCACTTCCAACTTGGGTTGTAACGTTTTTGGTGATTTGAGAACAGTTACGAATTCCATTACGCCCTCAGTCTTTGATTATTGTTTATTATGTCCTTGTGTGCATTGATGTAGTCATTCGTCTAATCTTGCTTTTTGGACATTACATACCTGTCACAATTTAACATATATATTTTCAGTGTATTGGTCTTCCAAATTATAGTTACAACACCATGAAATTCAAAATCAATTTAAAAGTGTTGTAACTAAATTCCCCAATGATGTGTGTTGGGGTTTCTTTCACTAATCACGCGTTGTGTTTAATGAATATAACACTTACGCGATTTAACTTAATTTTATTATACTTGCACGATTTGTGTTTAACTTCTAATGCGAGACACCCTATTTTATTATAGATGCGTTTGTTATATAAATAACATGTGATCCTCATTTTAATAGAAGACAATATAAAAGGTACTAGATACAGGCTTTGGTTGAATAAACATAACGCGATATAGGACTAACAAACTCAACAGCCTTTAGCATGAACAACGCGATGTAAGATGAATATCAAATCTTGAACTTCCAACCTCATTACAATATAGTTATAACATAAATTTTGAAACAGTTATAAGTAAAAAACATCCCCTACTGTAATAAAACAACAAGCAAACCCCCTATTCAAAATCCAAAATATACAAAAAAAAACTTCACTAAATTAAACAAACCATCCTAACCTGTCTTTTTAAAGACAAAGCATATCACATAAAATAGTCATATAAAGTTGAATCTTAATATTTTAAGATCCACTTACATCTTCATGTCCTTGCTCCTCGCGCTTGGGTACGCTGCTGCTACTATCATTTGCCCCAACTATATTCAGTTCAGTCCCACTTGTTACCTCCCTAACATGTCGAATTGCCAAACCAACCTCCGTATTTTTGCAAGCAACCTCACCACATTGTACATCCTTTCCACCATCTACGCGATTTTCATTTTCTTTCAAATTATTTCCTTCTTCCACAACCTCTTTACTACTCATTTTTTCTATTTCTTTGTTTCAGCTACCACAACAGCAAGTTCTGGTTGTAAGGGTGTTGGTTCAACAACTACTGCCATAATTTTATGCTTCTCCCCCCAGCTACGTCAACAGGAATTTGCACCTCAGCCTCTGCTGTTATTGCACCCACACCCACATCTGCCCCATATGTGGTTACTTCACCTTCCTTTTCCATATTTCTGCTCCCTATTTCAGCTGGTACACCACTTATAAAATTGGCCAGCACAAGCATACAATTGTCAACACCTAAAATATACAAATATTTTTTATTTTCGTTCCCCTCACCAGATGTCTCAATAACATCGTTCGGTCCATCAGCAACTCTATCATCATTCTTCTCATAAACTGTTTCATCTCCATCTTCGGACCCATCGTCTGTGTCTTCTTTATGATCCTTAAGTGGGGAAACCTCTACAATATTTTCTTCTTTCACATGCTTTTTGCCTTCGACCTCTACCTTTTGGAAACCATGTTTTCTTGAAACATAAACTATGGTTTTAGGAACCTCATCCACTTTTATTGGGACCTCTACTGCTTTCTCTGGTGACTCGTCTTCTACTGAACAGAAAGACATTCCACAAACTTTCTCAAGTGCTTCATTAACCCCCTCATCTTCATTAGCTTGATTAGGTTGTTCTTGAAGCTTCAAAATTAAAGCTGCTACCTCTCTTTGGAGTTCTTCAATCTGTTTAAAAAATAAATAAGTAAAATATTAGCAACCGAGTTCATGTTCATTATAATGAAAACTTTCTAAGTAGCTTACTTGTTTATTCTTTTGTTCCAGAGAAATCTTAAGTCGTTTATCTTCTACCGAATATCTGTACTTGCCACTGCTTATCTTTGTAATATCTTTTATCCTCTTAAATAAAATATTACAAGCGCTTGCCTTGTAAACTTTCATGTTCATCATCCGAATGCTAGAACTGCCTTCTCTACTGTATTCCCCAGTAAAAATGTTCAGTTCTTTTAACTGCCCTTTATCCGGTGTATGTTTATGCTGATCCAACCACCCCCGTAGTGGTTGACCGTAGTCCTTATCTACGCCCCCGTAATCCATTGTTTGAGATGTCTCCCTAGTTTCAATTTCATTTGTTTCACCCTATGTACAAAACTTCAACCGCTTCCCACTTCTTCCGCTCATTGTTTTTTTCCGTTTGTTTGACAAGTTTCTACGCCTCTGCTGTAAACTACCACAACCTCCACTAATCTCTCCCGACCGGAAGGCCATTTCTTGAGCCTTAGTTAGTTTTATCTCTCCTTCCAAGATCTATAACAACTGACCCGATTTTAAAACAAACAGTCAATAGTACTTAGTTAAACATCATCAAGCGATTCATTTACAAATTAAGTAATACACAACACGAGTCAACAACAATATAATTAACATGATGTGATTCGTTTAGTAACAACTTATTAGTTGCGCGATTAATTTATATATCATCATGCGATTCTCATCATATACACACTTAACTAACGCGATGTACTACCACCATATCACGTGTATTTACTTATTTCTTACTAGATAGTCCCATAAAGTTATGACTATGTGGATCGTCTAAAACATATCAAGCGAGATTATATAGGGAGTATTTACAGTGCCATGTCAACAATCCATCAGCGCAATCCCTTAAAAGTAAACAAAAATATGGATTACCTCATCATCAAGGAGCTTCCACAACCTTTTAATCATTGCCATAGTTGACTTGTTGCACTTTAGCCCCCACCATTTGTAGAACATAGGAATAATGTTGGGCCTTACGAAATCTTCGCCTAACATGGCGTACTTTAAAATAAAATGCTACACACCAACCTCATACTCACCAACAAAACTGTTACGCAACCGATGACGTGATCGGGTGCTATTTTCTCCAAACAATTCACCATCGACTTGGTAAGCTTCTCAACAATTACCCCAGACCAGTCATAGTCATTAATTTTGACCATGTTGTTTATGTAGAAGACCATTGTCCACCCCATGATATCTCCGGATACATAGTAGAAGAGGGTAGAGAAAATGAAAAGTATCAAAAGCTTCGCAACGTCAATTACTAATTCCTCCCCCCCCCCCCACACCATCCTTTATTTATTTTTCTATGACTTCTTGTAACAAAACACTTAGTGGTTAGTTGACTGTATATTGTAAAACAACCTCTCTTTCATAAACTGTTATTTCTACCTTGATCATCGTATTTGAAATAGATTTTTGGTTTACCGGTCCACTTTTCCTAGCCCTTGGCCGCAAGAAATATTTTTGTATGAGTGGAGACTCGTTCTATGCACCATCAGCAAATCTTACAGTGAATGCCTCTGCTTTGTTCATAGGTTTTTCCTCCGTTCGGTGTTTAAGACCAAAAATGGCTTTAGCATCTTTGGTTGTCAGTTTAACCCTCTTCGACCCTATAGAAAGGTATAGAAAGGTGTGTTCCTCGTAGCCTCAATATGCTCCTGAGTCACTATGTTTTTCTGCAGCAAATTCAATATGCTCACTAAACCAGACCTGTAGAAAGTACTTTTGCCCATAGCTTAACCTGAAATTACAAAAGAACAATTTGGTTAGATTTGTTTTATACAAATTGCGATTTGAGTTCTAAATTTATTACGCAGACGCGATTTACCTAACACGTTTCTTAGCATTGCAATTTGTAGCATATAACTTACACGATATATAATATAAACTTCAAAAACTTGTATAATTCTTTCACCTTACTTCTTACGCGAGATACAACCTATACTTCTTACGCGATTTACATATTAACCTAACTTAATCGTCATTTTCACTGCTTACTAAACAACTATTCACATACACTTCAAACTACAACACACACACGATATACATACCAATACACACGCGAGATACATATTAACACTACTACAAAATAACTCTCCAAACGCATTGTTACACTGATGAAGACGCGATATACCATATACACATGTTGCAGTTCTTAGATTTCACTTTCAAATAGGCATGCATGTAAAGGAAAACACAAAACAAAACAATTCATTCAACTAAAACCGAAGGCTATCATAAAAACCCGACAATTAAATTGATATTTTATCTGCCGTAAAAACACCCAAAAACCAACCATACACAAGTCTGATCCTTCTCAGAACAACTAAACTGTTTACTGGTCGGTCAATGGTTCTACCTGACTTTCCCTTTAAACACAAACGGAGACAAACCGATTGGTAATTCGAACAACCAGTAAAAATATATTCCTAAGCAACATATGTAACAAGTATCGACGTACCTTCAAACTACTTTAAACTAATACCCATTATTTAGTCGTTCACCGAAAATGGTGGTTCTGCGTTAAAAACAGGAGATGAATTTTGCCTCAACACTGGATTACAATCCCTATACTTCTACCCTCGCCGGAGTTTGCACAACAACACCTGACTTGTTTTATGGTTTCTAGAAAATTTGTTAATGTCTCTTTCTTTTGATTATTGGCTAAAGAAGGCTTATTGGGATTTGGGAGGAAAGTTAAAATAAAAATAATAGAAAGTAACTCTGAAACTATTTTCTCTTTCATATAGCTTTAGGGTTATTTTGGTTACAAATTGGATCTTAAGTATTAATGGGTAGTATTCAATATATGGGTACTAAAATGGGATACAAAATTTATCCTCGTCTATG